>CM064555.1:6383958-6400896 GCA_032716605.1 Paralithodes platypus
AAGATGGGTGTTATTTATGGCCATCCTTCTCCCTCATATAAAGATGGGTGTTATTTATGGCCATCCTTCTCCCTCATATAAAGATGGGTGTTACTTATGGCCCCCCTTCTCCCTCATATAAAGATGGGTGTTACTTATGGCCCCCCTTCTCCCTCATATAAAGATGGGTGTTACTTATGGCCATCCTTCTCCCTCATATAAAGATGGGTGTTACTTATGGCCCCCTTCTCCCTCATATAAAGATGGGTGTTACTTATGCCCCCTTCTCCCTCTCCCTCATATAAAGATGGGTGTTACTTATGGCCCCCTTCTCCCTCATATAAAGATGGGTGTTACTTATGGCCATCCTTCTCCCTCATATAAAGATGGGTGTTACTTATGGCCCCCTTCTCCCTCATATAAAGATGGGTGTTACTTATGGCCATCCTTCTCCCTCATATAAAGATGGGTGTTACTTATGGCCCCCCTTCTCCCTCATATAAAGATGGGTGTTACTTATGGCCATCCTTCTCCCTCAAAAAAAGTGGGGGGTTACTTATGGCCCCCCTTCTCCCTCATATAAAGATGGGTGTTACTTACGGCCCCACTTCTCCCTCATATAAAGATGGGTGTTACTTATGGCCCCCTTCTCCCTCATATAAAGATGGGTGTTACTTATGGCCATCCTTCTCCCTCATATAAAGATGGGTGTTACTTATGGCCCCCCTTCTCCCTCATATAAAGATGGGTGTTACTTATGGCCCCACTTCTCCCTCATATAAAGATGGGTGTTACTTATGGCCCCCCTTCTCCCTCATATAAAGATGGGTGTTACTTATGGCCATCCTTCTCCCTCATATAAAGATGGGTGTTACTTATGACCCTCCTTCTCCCTCATATAAAGATGGGTGTTACTTATGGCCATCCTTCTCCCTCATATAAAGATGGGTGTTACTTATGGCCATCCTTCTCCCTCATATAAAGATGGGTGTTACTTATGGCCCCCTTCTCCCTCATATAAAGATGGGTGTTACTTATGGCCATCCTTCTCCCTCATATAAAGATGGGTGTTACTTATGGCCCCCTTCTCCCTCATATAAAGATGGGTGTTACTTATGGCCACCCTTCTCCCTCATATAAAGATGGGTGTTACTTATGGCCCCCCTTCTCCCTCATATAAAGATGGGTGTTACTTATGGCCATCCTTCTCCCTCATATAAAGATGGGTGTTACTTATGGCCCCCTTCTCCCTCATATAAAGATGGGTGTTACTTATGGCCATCCTTCTCCCTCATATAAAGATGGGTGTTACTTATGGCCCCCTTCTCCCTCATATAAAGATGGGTGTTACTTATGGCCATCCTTCTCCCTCATATAAAGATGGGTGTTACTTATGGCCCCCTTCTCCCTCATATAAAGATGGGTGTTACTTATGGCCCCCTTCTCCCTCATATAAAGATGGGTGTTACTTATGGCCCCCCTTCTCCCTCATATAAAGATGGGTGTTACTTATGGCCATCCTTCTCCCTCATATAAAGATGGGTGTTACTTATGGCCATCCTTCTCCCTCATATAAAGATGGGTGTTACTTATGGCCCCCTTCTCCCTCATATAAAGATGGGTGTTACTTATGGCCATCCTTCTCCCTCATATAAAGATGGGTGTTACTTATGGCCCCCCTTCTCCCTCATATAAAGATGGGTGTTACTTATGGCCATCCTTCTCCCTCATATAAAGATGGGTGTTACTTATGGCCCCCCTTCTCCCTCATATAAAGATGGGTGTTACTTATGGCCATCCTTCTCCCTCATATAAAGATGGGTGTTACTTATGGCCATCCTTCTCCCTCATATAAAGATGGGTGTTACTTATGGCCATCCTTCTCCCTCATATAAAGATGGGTGTTACTTATGGCCATCCTTCTCCCTCATATAAAGATGGGTGTTACTTATGGCCCCCTTCTCCCTCATATAAAGATGGGTGTTACTTATAGCCCTCCTTCTCCCTCATATAAAGATGGGTGTTACTTATGGCCATCCTTCTCCCTCATATAAAGATGGGTGTTACTTATGGCCCCCCTTCTCCCTCATATAAAGATGGGTGTTACTTATGGCCCCCCTTCTCCCTCATATAAAGATGGGTGTTACTTATGGCCATCCTTCTCCCTCATATAAAGATGGGTGTTACTTATGGCCATCCTTCTCCCTCATATAAAGATGGGTGTTACTTATGGCCCCCCTTCTCCCTCATATAAAGATGGGTGTTACTTATGGCCATCCTTCTCCCTCATATAAAGATGGGTGTTACTTATGGCCATCCTTCTCCCTCATATAAAGATGGGTGTTACTTATGGCCCCCCTTCTCCCTCATATAAAGATGGGTGTTACTTATGGCCATCCTTCTCCCTCATATAAAGATGGGTGTTACTTATGGCCCCCCTTCTCCCTCATATAAAGATGGGTGTTACTTATGGCCATCCTTCTCCCTCATATAAAGATGGGTGTTACTTATGGCCATCCTTCTCCCTCATATAAAGATGGGTGTTACTTATGGCCATCCTTCTCCCTCATATAAAGATGGGTGTTACTTATGGCCCCCCTTCTCCCTCATATAAAGATGGGTGTTACTTATGGCCATCCTTCTCCCTCATATAAAGATGGGTGTTACTTATGGCCCCCCTTCTCCCTCATATAAAGATGGGTGTTACTTATGGCCATCCTTCTCCCTCATATAAAGATGGGTGTTACTTATGGCCATCCTTCTCCCTCATATAAAGATGGGTGTTACTTATGGCCATCCTTCTCCCTCATATAAAGATGGGTGTTACTTATGGCCATCCTTCTCCCTCATATAAAGATGGGTGTTACTTATGGCCCCCTTCTCCCTCATATAAAGATGGGTGTTACTTATGGCCATCCTTCTCCCTCATATAAAGATGGGTGTTACTTATGGCCATCCTTCTCCCTCATATAAAGATGGGTGTTACTTATGGCCCCCCTTCTCCCTCATATAAAGATGGGTGTTACTTATGGCCATCCTTCTCCCTCATATAAAGATGGGTGTTACTTATGGCCATCCTTCTCCCTCATATAAAGATGGGTGTTACTTATGGCCATCCTTCTCCCTCATATAAAATGGGTGTTACTTATGGCCCCCCTTCTCCCTCATATAAAGATGGGTGTTACTTATGGCCATCCTTCTCCCTCATATAAAGATGGGTGTTACTTATGGCCCCCTACTCCCTATAAAGATGGGTTGTTATCCTTCTCCGTCATAACGATGGGTGTTACTTATGGCCCCTCTCATCATATAAGATGGGTGTTACTTATGGCCATCCTTCTCCCTCATATAAAGATGGGTGTTACTTATGGCCCCCTTCTCCCTCATATAAAGATGTTACTTATGGCCCCCTTCTCCCTCATATAAAGATGGGTGTTACTTATGGCCATCCTTCTCCTCATATAAAGATGGGTGTTACTTATGGCCATCCTTCTCCCTCATATAAAGATGGGTGTTACTTATGGCCATCCTTCTCCCTCTATAAAGATGGGTGTTACTTATGGCCCCCCTTCTCCCTCATATAAAGATGGGTGTTACTTATGGCCATCCTTCTCCCTCATAAAGATGGGTGTTACTTATGGCCCTTCTCCCTCATATAAAGATGGTGTTACATCCTTCTCCCTCAAATAATCATGGGTGTTACTTATGGCCTCCTTCTCCCTCATATAAAGATGGGTTACTTATGGCTCATAAAGATGGGTGTACTTATGCCCTTCTCCCTCATAATCCCTTATAAAGATGGGTGTTACTTATATCCTTATGGCCCTCATATAAAGATGGGGGTTACTTATGGCCCCCCTTCTCCCTCATATAAAGATGGGTGTTACTTATGGCCATCCTTCTCCCTCATATAAAGATGGGTGTTACTTATGGCCATCCTTCTCCCTCATATAAAGATGGGTGTTACTTATGGCCCCCTTCTCCCTCATATAAAGATGGGTGTTACTTATGGCCATCCTTCTCCCTCATATAAAGATGGGTGTTACTTATGGCCCCCCTTCTCCCTCATATAAAGATGGGTGTTACTTATGGCCATCCTTCTCCCTCATATAAAGATGGGTGTTACTTATGGCCATCCTTCTCCCTCATATAAAGATGGGTGTTACTTATGGCCATCCTTCTCCCTCATATAAAGATGGGTGTTACTTATGGCCCCCCTTCTCCCTCATATAAAGATGGGTGTTACTTATGGCCATCCTTCTCCCTCATATAAAGATGGGTGTTACTTATGGCCCCCCTTCTCCCTCATATAAAGATGGGTGTTACTTATGGCCATCCTTCTCCCTCATATAAAGATGGGTGTTACTTATGGCCATCCTTCTCCCTCATATAAAGATGGGTGTTACTTATGGCCATCCTTCTCCCTCATATAAAGATGGGTGTTACTTATGGCCATCCTTCTCCCTCATATAAAGATGGGTGTTACTTATGGCCATCCTTCTCCCTCATAAAGATGGGTGTTACTTATGGCCCCCCTTCTCCCTCATATAAAGATGGGTGTTACTTATGGCCCCCTTCTCCCTCATATAAAGATGGGTGTTACTTATGGCCCCCCTTCTCCCTCATATAAAGATGGGTGTTACTTATGGCCATCCTTCTCCCTCATATAAAGATGGGTGTTACTTATGGCCATCCTTCTCCCTCATATAAAGATGGGTGTTACTTATGGCCCCCTTCTCCCTCATATAAAGATGGGTGTTACTTATGGCCATCCTTCTCCCTCATATAAAGATGGGTGTTACTTATGGCCCCCTTCTCCCTCATATAAAGATGGGTGTTACTTATGGCCATCCTTCTCCCTCATATAAAGATGGGTGTTACTTATGGCCATCCTTCTCCCTCATATAAAGATGGGTGTTACTTATGGCCCCCTTCTCCCTCATATAAAGATGGGTGTTACTTATGGCCATCCTTCTCCCTCATATAAAGATGGGTGTTACTTATGGCCATCCTTCTCCCTCATATAAAGATGGGTGTTACTTATGGCCCCCTTCTCCCTCATATAAAGATGGGTGTTACTTATGGCCATCCTTCTCCCTCATATAAAGATGGGTGTTACTTATGGCCATCCTTCTCCCTCATATAAAGATGGGTGTTACTTATGGCCATCCTTCTCCCTCATATAAAGATGGGTGTTACTTATGGCCATCCTTCTCCCTCATATAAAGATGGGTGTTACTTATCGCCCTCCTTCTCTCTCATATAAAGATGGGTGTTACTTATGGCCATCCTTCTCCCTCATATAAAGATGGGTGTTACTTATGGCCATCCTTCTCCCTCATATAAAGATGGGTGTTACTTATGGCCATCCTTCTCCCTCATATAAAGATGGGTGTTACTTATGGCCATCCTTCTCCCTCATATAAAGATGGGTGTTACTTATGGCCATCCTTCTCCCTCATATAAAGATGGGTGTTACTTATGGCCCCCCTTCTCCCTCATATAAAGATGGGTGTTACTTATGGCCATCCTTCTCCCTCATATAAAGATGGGTGTTACTTATGGCCATCCTTCTCCCTCATATAAAGATGGGTGTTACTTATGGCCATCCTTCTCCCTCATATAAAGATGGGTGTTACTTATGGCCATCCTTCTCCCTCATATAAAGATGGGTGTTACTTATGGCCCAACTTCTCCCTCATATAAAGATGGGTGTTACTTATGGCCCCCCTTCTCCCTCATATAAAGATGGGTGTTACTTATGGCCATCCTTCTCCCTCATATAAAGATGGGTGTTACTTATGGCCCCCTTCTCCCTCATATAAAGATGGGTGTTACTTATGGCCATCCTTCTCCCTCATATAAAGATGGGTGTTACTTATGGCCATCCTTCTCCCTCATATAAAGATGGGTGTTACTTATGGCCATCCTTCTCCCTCATATAAAGATGGGTGTTACTTATGGCCCCCCTTCTCCCTCATATAAAGATGGGTGTTACTTATGGCCCCCCTTCTCCCTCATATAAAGATGGGTGTTACTTATGGCCATCCTTCTCCCTCATATAAAGATGGGTGTTACTTATGGCCCCCCTTCTCCCTCATATAAAGATGGGTGTTACTTATGGCGCCGTTCTCCCTCATATAAAGATGGGTGTTACTTATGGCCATCCTTCTCCCTCATATAAAGATGGGTGTTACTTATGGCCATCCTTCTCCCTCATATAAAGATGGGTGTTACTTATGGCCATCCTTCTCCCTCATATAAAGATGGGTGTTACTTATGGCCATCCTTCTCCCTCATATAAAGATGGGTGTTACTTATGGCCCCCTTCTCCCTCATATAAAGATGGGTGTTACTTATGGCCCCCCTTCTCCCTCATATAAAGATGGGTGTTACTTATGGCCATCCTTCTCCCTCATATAAAGATGGGTGTTACTTATGGCCATCCTTCTCCCTCATATAAAGATGGGTGTTACTTATGGCCATCCTTCTCCCTCATATAAAGATGGGTGTTACTTATGGCCCCCCTTCTCCCTCATATAAAGATGGGTGTTACTTATGGCCATCCTTCTCCCTCATATAAAGATGGGTGTTACTTATGGCCATCCTTCTCCCTCATATAAAGATGGGTGTTACTTATGACCCTCCTTCTCCCTCATATAAAGATGGGTGTTACTTATGGCCCCCCTTCTCCCTCATATAAAGATGGGTGTTACTTATGGCCATCCTTCTCCCTCATATAAAGATGGGTGTTACTTATGGCCCCCCTTCTCCCTCATATAAAGATGGGTGTTACTTATGGCCATCCTTCTCCCTCATATAAAGATGGGTGTTACTTATGGCCCCCCTTCTCCCTCATATAAAGATGGGTGTTACTTATGGCCATCCTTCTCCCTCATATAAAGATGGGTGTTACTTATGGCCATCCTTCTCCCTCATATAAAGATGGGTGGGTGTTACTTATGGCCATCCTTCTCCCTCAATTATAAAGATGGGTGTTACTTATGGCCATCCTTCTCCCTCATATAAAGATGGGTGTTACTTATGGCCATCCTTCTCCCTCATATAAAGATGGGTGTTACTTATGGCCCCCCTTCTCCCTCATATAAAGATGGGTGTTACTTATGGCCATCCTTCTCCCTCATATAAAGATGGGTGTTACTTATGGCCATCCTTCTCCCTCATATAAAGATGGGTGTTACTTATGGCCCCCCTTCTCCCTCATATAAAGATGGGTGTTACTTATGGCCATCCTTCTCCCTCATATAAAGATGGGTGTTACTTATGGCCATCCTTCTCCCTCATATAAAGATGGGTGTTACTTATGGCCATCCTTCTCCCTCATATAAAGATGGGTGTTACTTATGGCCCCCTTCTCCCTCATATAAAGATGGGTGTTACTTATGGCCATCCTTCTCCCTCATATAAAGATGGGTGTTACTTATGGCCATCCTTCTCCCTCATATAAAGATGGGTGTTACTTATGGCCCCCCTTCTCCCTCATATAAAGATGGGTGTTACTTATGGCCATCCTTCTCCCTCATATAAAGATGGGTGTTACTTATGGCCCCCTTCTCCCTCATATAAAGATGGGTGTTACTTATGGCCCCCTTCTCCCTCATATAAAGATGGGTGTTACTTATGGCCCCCCTTCTCCCTCATATAAAGATGGGTGTTACTTATGGCCATCCTTCTCCCTCATATAAAGATGGGTGTTACTTATGGCCCCCCTTCTCCCTCATATAAAGATGGGTGTTACTTATGGCCATCCTTCTCCCTCATATAAAGATGGGTGTTACTTATGGCCCCCCTTCTCCCTCATATAAAGATGGGTGTTACTTATGGCCATCCTTCTCCCTCATATAAAGATGGGTGTTACTTATGGCCCCCTTCTCCCTCATATAAAGATGGGTGTTACTTATGGCCCCCCTTCTCCCTCATATAAAGATGGGTGTTACTTATGGCCATCCTTCTCCCTCATATAAAGATGGGTGTTACTTATGGCCATCCTTCTCCCTCATATAAAGATGGGTGTTACTTATGGCCCCCTTCTCCCTCATATAAAGATGGGTGTTACTTATGGCCATCCTTCTCCCTCATATAAAGATGGGTGTTACTTATGGCCATCCTTCTCCCTCATATAAAGATGGGTGTTACTTATGGCCCCCTTCTCCCTCATATAAAGATGGGTGTTACTTATGGCCATCCTTCTCCCTCATATAAAGATGGGTGTTACTTATGGCCCCCCTTCTCCCTCATATAAAGATGGGTGTTACTTATGGCCATCCTTCTCCCTCATATAAAGATGGGTGTTACTTATGGCCATCCTTCTCCCTCATATAAAGATGGGTGTTACTTATGGCCCCCCTTCTCCCTCATATAAAGATGGGTGTTACTTATGGCCATCCTTCTCCCTCATATAAAGATGGGTGTTACTTATGGCCCCCTTCTCCCTCATATAAAGATGGGTGTTACTTATGGCCATCCTTCTCCCTCATATAAAGATGGGTGTTACTTATGGCCCCCTTCTCCCTCATATAAAGATGGGTGTTACTTATGGCCATCCTTCTCCCTCATATAAAGATGGGTGTTACTTATGGCCCCCTTCTCCCTCATATAAAGATGGGTGTTACTTATGGCCATCCTTCTCCCTCATATAAAGATGGGTGTTACTTATGGCCCCCTTCTCCCTCATATAAAGATGGGTGTTACTTATGGCCATCCTTCTCCCTCATATAAAGATGGGTGTTACTTATGGCCATCCTTCTCCCTCATATAAAGATGGGTGTTACTTATGGCCCCCTTCTCCCTCATATAAAGATGGGTGTTACTTATGGCCATCCTTCTCCCTCATATAAAGATGGGTGTTACTTATGGCCATCCTTCTCCCTCATATAAAGATGGGTGTTACTTATGGCCATCCTTCTCCCTCATATAAAGATGGGTGTTACTTATGGCCATCCTTCTCCCTCATATAAAGATGGGTGTTACTTATGGCCCCCCTTCTCCCTCATATAAAGATGGGTGTTACTTATGGCCATCCTTCTCCCTCATATAAAGATGGGTGTTACTTATGGCCATCCTTCTCCCTCATATAAAGATGGGTGTTACTTATGGCCATCCTTCTCCCTCATATAAAGATGGGTGTTACTTATGGCCATCCTTCTCCCTCATATAAAGATGGGTGTTACTTATGCCCCCACTTCTCCCTCATATAAAGATGGGTGTTACTTATGGCCATCCTTCTCCCTCATATAAAGATGGGTGTTACTTATGGCCATCCTTCTCCCTCATATAAAGATGGGTGTTACTTATGGCCCCCTTCTCCCTCATATAAAGATGGGTGTTACTTATGGCCATCCTTCTCCCTCATATAAAGATGGGTGTTACTTATGGCCATCCTTCTCCCTCATATAAAGATGGGTGTTACTTATGGCCATCCTTCTCCCTCATATAAAGATGGGTGTTACTTATGGCCATCCTTCTCCCTCATATAAAGATGGGTGTTACTTATGGCCATCCTTCTCCCTCATATAAAGATGGGTGTTACTTATGGCCATCCTTCTCCCTCATATAAAGATGGGTGTTACTTATGGCCATCCTTCTCCCTCATATAAAGATGGGTGTTACTTATGGCCATCCTTCTCCCTCATATAAAGATGGGTGTTACTTATGGCCATCCTTCTCCCTCATATAAAGATGGGTGTTACTTATGGCCATCCTTCTCCCTCATATAAAGATGGGTGTTACTTATGGCCATCCTTCTCCCTCATATAAAGATGGGTGTTACTTATGGCCATCCTTCTCCCTCATATAAAGATGGGTGTTACTTATGGCCATCCTTCTCCCTCATATAAAGATGGGTGTTACTTATGGCCCCCTTCTCCCTCATATAAAGATGGGTGTTACTTATGGCCATCCTTCTCCCTCATATAAAGATGGGTGTTACTTATGGCCATCCTTCTCCCTCATATAAAGATGGGTGTTACTTATGGCCCCCCTTCTCCCTCATATAAAGATGGGTGTTACTTATGGCCCCCCTTCTCCCTCATATAAAGATGGGTGTTACTTATGGCCATCCTTCTCCCTCATATAAAGATGGGTGTTACTTATGGCCCCCCTTCTCCCTCATATAAAGATGGGTGTTACTTATGGCCATCCTTCTCCCTCATATAAAGATGGGTGTTACTTATGGCCATCCTTCTCCCTCATATAAAGATGGGTGTTTTTTTGGCCATCCTTCTCCCTCATATAAAGATGGGTGTTACTTATGGCCATCCTTCTCCCTCATATAAAGATGGGTGTTACTTATGGCCCCCCTTCTCCCTCATATAAAGATGGGTGTTACTTATGGCCATCCTTCTCCCTCATATAAAGATGGGTGTTACTTATGGCCCCCTTCTCCCTCATATAAAGGGTGTTACTTATGGCCATCCTTCTCCCTCATATAAAGATGGGTGTTACTTATGGCCCCCCTTCTCCCTCATATAAAGATGGGTGTTACTTATGGCCATCCTTCTCCCTCATATAAAGATGGGTGTTACTTATGGCCCCCTTCTCCCTCATATAAAGATGGGTGTTACTTATGGCCATCCTTCTCCCTCATATAAAGATGGGTGTTACTTATGGCCATCCTTCTCCCTCATATAAAGATGGGTGTTACTTATGGCCATCCTTCTCCCTCATATAAAGATGGGTGTTACTTATGGCCATCCTTCTCCCTCATATAAAGATGGGTGTTACTTATGGCCATCCTTCTCCCTCATATAAAGATGGGTGTTACTTATGGCCATCCTTCTCCCTCATATAAAGATGGGTGTTACTTATGGCCATCCTTCTCCCTCATTCAAAGATGGGTGTTACTTATGGCCATCCTTCTCCCTCATATAAAGATGGGTGTTACTTATGGCCATCCTTCTCCCTCATATAAAGATGGGTGTTACTTATGGCCATCCTTCTCCCTCATATAAAGATGGGTGTTACTTATGGCCATCCTTCTCCCTCATATAAAGATGGGTGTTACTTATGGCCATCCTTCTCCCTCATATAAAGATGGGTGTTACTTATGGCCATCCTTCTCCCTCATATAAAGATGGGTGTTACTTATGGCCCCCTTCTCCCTCATATAAAGATGGGTGTTACTTATGGCCCCCCTTCTCCCTCATATAAAGATGGGTGTTACTTATGGCCCCCTTCTCCCTCATATAAAGATGGGTGTTACTTATGGCCCCCCTTCTCCCTCATATAAAGATGGGTGTTACTTATGGCCATCCTTCTCCCTCATATAAAGATGGGTGTTACTTATGGCCCCCCTTCTCCCTCATATAAAGATGGGTGTTACTTATGGCCATCCTTCTCCCTCATATAAAGATGGGTGTTACTTATGGCCCCCTTCTCCCTCATATAAAGATGGGTGTTACTTATAGCCCTCCTTCTCCCTCATATGAAGATGGGTGTTACTTATGGCCATCCTTCTCCCTCATATAAAGATGGGTGTTACTTATGGCCCCCTTCTCCCTCATATAAAGATGGGTGTTACTTATGGCCATCCTTCTCCCTCATATAAAGATGGGTGTTACTTATGGCCCCCCTTCTCCCTCATATAAAGATGGGTGTTACTTATGGCCCCCCTTCTCCCTCATATAAAGATGGGTGTTACTTATGGCCATCCTTCTCCCTCATATAAAGATAGGTGTTACTTATGGCCCCCCTTCTCCCTCATATAAAGATGGGTGTTACTTATGGCCCCCCTTCTCCCTCATATAAAGATGGGTGTTACTTATGGCCATCCTTCTCCCTCATATAAAGATGGGTGTTACTTATGGCCATCCTTCTCCCTCATATATGATGGGTGTTACTTATGGCCCCCCTTCTCCCTCATATAAAGATGGGTGTTACTTATGGCCATCCTTCTCCCTCATATAAAGATGGGTGTTACTTATGGCCATCCTTCTCCCTCATATAAAGATGGGTGTTACTTATGGCCCCCTTCTCCCTCATATAAAGATGGGTGTTACTTATGGCCCCCCTTCTCCCTCATATAAAGATGGGTGTTACTTATGGCCATCCTTCTCCCTCATAAAGATGGGTGTTACTTATGGCCCCCTTCTCCCTCATATAAAGATGGGTGTTACTTATGGCCATCCTTCTCCCTCATATAAAGATGGGTGTTACTTATGGCCATCCTTCTCCCTCATATAAAGATGGGTGTTACTTATGGCCATCCTTCTCCCTCATATAAAGATGGGTGTTACTTATGGCCATCCTTCTCCCTCATATAAAGATGGGTGTTACTTATGGCCATCCTTCTCCCTCATATAAAGATGGGTGTTACTTATGGCCCCCCTTCTCCCTCATATAAAGATGGGTGTTACTTATGGCCATCCTTCTCCCTCATATAAAGATGGGTGTTACTTATGGCCATCCTTCTCCCTCATATAAAGATGGGTGTTACTTATGGCCCCCCTTCTCCCTCATATAAAGATGGGTGTTACTTATGGCCATCCTTCTCCCTCATATAAAGATGGGTGTTACTTATGGCCCCCTTCTCCCTCATATAAAGATGGGTGTTACTTATGGCCCCCTTCTCCCTCATATAAAGATGGGTGTTACTTATGGCCATCCTTCTCCCTCATATAAAGATGGGTGTTACTTATGGCCCCCCTTCTCCCTCATATAAAGATGGGTGTTACTTATGGCCATCCTTCTCCCTCATATAAAGATGGGTGTTACTTATGGCCATCCTTCTCCCTCATATAAAGATGGGTGTTACTTATGGCCATCCTTCTCCCTCATATAAAGATGGGTGTTACTTATGGCCATCCTTCTCCCTCATATAAAGATGGGTGTTACTTATGGCCCCCCTTCTCCCTCATATAAAGATGGGTGTTACTTATGGCCATCCTTCTCCCTCATATAAAGATGGGTGTTACTTATGGCCATCCTTCTCCCTCATATAAAGATGGGTGTTACTTATGGCCCCCCCTCTCCCTCAAAAAAGATGGGTGTTACTTATGGCCATCCTTCTCCCTCATATAAAGATGGGTGTTACTTATGGCCATCCTTCTCCCTCATATAAAGATGGGTGTTACTTATGGCCCCCCTTCTCCCTCATATAAAGATGGGTGTTACTTATGGCCCCCCTTCTCCCTCATATAAAGATGGGTGTTACTTATGGCCATCCTTCTCCCTCATATAAAGATGGGTGTTACTTATGGCCCCCCTTCTCCCTCATATAAAGATGGGTGTTACTTATGGCCATCCTTCTCCCTCATATAAAGATGGGTGTTACTTATGGCCCCCCTTCTCCCTCATATAAAGATGGGTGTTACTTATGGCCATCCTTCTCCCTCATATAAAGATGGGTGTTACTTATGGCCATCCTTCTCCCTCATATAAAGATGGGTGTTACTTATGGCCATCCTTCTCCCTCATATAAAGATGGGTGTTACTTATGGCCATCCTTCTCCCTCATATAAAGATGGGTGTTACTTATGGCCATCCTTCTCCCTCATATAAAGATGGGTGTTACTTATGGCCCCCCTTCTCCCTCATATAAAGATGGGTGTTACTTATGGCCATCCTTCTCCCTCATATAAAGATGGGTGTTACTTATGGCCATCCTTCTCCCTCATATAAAGATGGGTGTTACTTATGGCCCCCCTTCTCCCTCATATAAAGATGGGTGTTACTTATGGCCATCCTTCTCCCTCATATAAAGATGGGTGTTACTTATGGCCATCCTTCTCCCTCATATAAAGATGGGTGTTACTTATGGCCATCCTTCTCCCTCATATAAAGATGGGTGTTACTTATGGCCCCCCTTCTCCCTCATATAAAGATGGGTGTTACTTATGGCCCCCCTTCTCCCTCATATAAAGATGGGTGTTACTTATGGCCCCCCTTCTCCCTCATATAAAGATGGGTGTTACTTATGGCCATCCTTCTCCCTCATATAAAGATGGGTGTTACTTATGGCCCCCTTCTCCCTCATATAAAGATGGGTGTTACTTATGGCCATCCTTCTCCCTCATATAAAGATGGGTGTTACTTATGGCCCCCCTTCTCCCTCATATAAAGATAGGTGTTACTTATGGCCCCCTTCTCCCTCATATAAAGATGGGTGTTACTTATGGCCATCCTTCTCCCTCATATAAAGATGGGTGTTACTTATGGCCCCCTTCTCCCTCATATAAAGATGGGTGTTACTTATGGCCATCCTTCTCCCTCATATAAAGATGGGTGTTACTTATGGCCATCCTTCTCCCTCATATAAAGATGGGTGTTACTTATGGCCCCCTTCTCCCTCATATAAAGATGGGTGTTACTTATGGCCATCCTTCTCCCTCATATAAAGATGGGTGTTACTTATGGCCCCCTTCTCCCTCATATAAAGATGGGTGTTACTTATGGCCATCCTTCTCCCTCATATAAAGATGGGTGTTACTTATGGCCCCCCTTCTCCCTCATATAAAGATGGGTGTTACTTATGGCCATCCTTCTCCCTCATATAAAGATGGGTGTTACTTATGGCCATCCTTCTCCCTCATATAAAGATGGGTGTTACTTATGGCCCCCTTCTCCCTCATATAAAGATGGGTGTTACTTATGGCCATCCTTCTCCCTCATATAAAGATGGGTGTTACTTATGGCCATCCTTCTCCCTCATATAAAGATGGGTGTTACTTATGGCCCCCCTTCTCCCTCATATAAAGATGGGTGTTACTTATGGCCATCCTTCTCCCTCATATAAAGATGGGTGTTACTTATGGCCATCCTTCTCCCTCATATAAAGATGGGTGTTACTTATGGCCCCCCTTCTCCCTCATATACAACAGGATCAAGGAGCCTACAACAAGATCAACGTCCTCACCATGAAGCTGGAATCACTCCAAGAGTTTGTAACACTCAACGTTGGAGTGCCACAAACTTCAATTGTCACCGCAACTCCAGCAGCCACCAACGCCCCAACGTCAACTGCCAACAATTCAACGCCTACAGTAGCCATTTCAGCTGATGTTTCCGATACTCAAGATACAAATAGCGACTCTCTTCCCCCTCAAGACAACTTCCGTGTCGTGAGGAACAACGTTTGCCCCAAGACCAGGAAACACATACCGATTACCGAGTGTCAAAACCGTTTCCAGATATTCGCAGAATCAGATGACGAAGAGGAAATAGAAGAAGTCCGGCTCGTGGGAGACTCGATGATACGTGGTCAGCTCACAGAGTTTTGCGCCAGGGCACCTAAGACCAGGAAGCGTTTTTGTATCCCTGGTGGTGGTGTGGATGACGTAGTTGCAGCAGTTGACGAAGTATCAAAGCTGGCCCCTGCAAATACAATGTACGTCATCCACGTTGGATCCAACGATATACAGCTAACCCGGTCGGAAGATTTGCTTTTAAAGTACCAGAAGCTGATCAAGTCGTTTAAGGAGAAGTCATCAAGGATCATCGTCTCAGGAATAGTCCCCGGCTCGGTGTAGAGAGCCGATTTTACAACATAGCCACCAGCACAAATCGTTGTCTAGCAAACCTCTGCCGGACGGAGCACGTGAGATTCGTCGACACCTGGGACAATTTCTACTACGATGGACTATTTGTTTTCGGATGATGGAGTTCATCTGAACCAGGTGGGAGCAGCGCGTTTTGGCCGGCTTCTCAACGATGCGGTGAAGGATTTCCGGACAAGACCTCCACTCAGCACAGGGACAACCAGGAAGGAGGATCCGAAGGGACAGCTCGAGAGGACGGGGCCATTCTACAAAGCGAATGAAATACTAATCCGTCAAGAACCGCGAATTTGGGATCTAAAGCTCCCCCAACACGACCCCAAATTCAAAACCGTTCAGGGATAACGACCGAGGACCGAGGACAGCATGAATGTCTAAATGGTAGATCCGACCAGAAACCAAAAATTCGATGACAAGAACCGATCTGCGAGTTCTAAAACAGCAAACTTTAAAGGTTTTCTATGCAAAACGCTCGTAGAAATACGCAATAAATTTTCAGATTTAGAGGAACTAGTGTTTACAGAAAAATTATGATGTGACTTGGCATAAACAGAATCTTGGCTCAATACACAAGATAGAGACTTTTTAGCAGAGTATTCACTTCACGGTTATCTAGTATATGTTTGAGAACAGCGCCGCATAAATAAAAATGGAGGTGGCGTTTTATGTATATCAAAGAAAGTATTAACCCGACCCTCGTGTCAAAAACCTCAAATTGGTGAAACGGCAGACACATCTTTTGTGCTAATAAAGAATAATAAAGGTTACAAAAATAATACTTGCGTTAATATACAGACCTCCAGCTCAATCAGTGCAAACTGACCGAGAAATTTACGAAACAAATTGCAGATGTAAGTAACTCACAAGATACCGTAATTTTTGGGCGGACTTTAATGTACCTTGTGGACACAAGTGGGCGATACTCTTACTTCACACCTCCGGAACATGACTATTGAGATACGAACTTGCAAGAGAGTTCCGCTTTATCAATTTGTTCGGAAGGCCGACCCGTGGTAATAACGGTGTTGACATTGTACTTGCAACAAAAGACGAATTGATAGAGAATTTGAATGTTTGGTGATGAATTCAGTAACAGCGGGACCATCTTACGATTAACTTTCACTTTAAAGTTTTACTAGTAAAGAACCCAAATTAGTAGCATCGAAATAAGTCCCTAATTTCAAGAAAGCACAAACTTCCATAAACTTAGAGCTATGTTTAAAGAAACGGACTTGCGAGCTTTTTAATTAACCATAACGACATAAATACATCTTGGAAGGTTATTCGAAACCACTTACCTAAAAGCAGTGCAAGACTGCATACAATCGAAAATACGGCGTCCAGGCCATAATAATAAGCCCAAATCGGTGGAATAAAAGATATTTCAAACTGCCTGCGTGCTAAAAAATTTGCTAATGATAGAATTAAAATCCTCACAAAATGACGA
>CM064555.1:6400996-6438496 GCA_032716605.1 Paralithodes platypus
TGTGTGTGTGTGTGTGTGTGTGTGTGTGAAGTTGCGGTACTCTGACTTTACCAAGATAAACATCGAAACACCGCGGCGGTTGTGAAGCTGTCTGGAACGAATTTAGGCCAGTGATTATTGAAATATTAGTGAAAACCTGATACCCTATCCTGCCGTCTGCCCTGACAGCAAGCACCACCTGCCTGTCAGTTACTAAACTAACTACCATTCACACAATTACCACTGCCGGTACCCTCATCGCTAGTTTATAATTATCAGTGATTTGCTTTTGTTCCTTAATTAGTTTAGGCATGTGCAGGTAAATTAGTGAAACCGGAAAATATACAGTGCAACATGAGTAATATACCCGAAAGTAACTTGCCTCCTGCAGACACAAACTGTTTAGCATGTAACAACCAGTGCTTGTTAGAGTGTTTGAAATGCCGAACGTGTAAAAAATATATACATGCCAATTGCACACACCTCCCTGTCTATGCCATTGTGAATTTCCTGAACACAAGGAGTCAGTACACCTGTGAGGGATGTGATAGACAACAGTTGGGTGAACAAGGCGACCGGCAGTTTGCGCTCGTCTATACCCTACTGGACAGGGAAAAGGAAAAGGAAAGTGAGGCTAAACAGCCAAACAACGACAAGGAAAACACCACTGAAAACGGTGGTAAGTGTGATGAACCTTTTTCCGAAGAACAAAGTGGCACATCACCCATAACAAATAAAACATATCATAGAAATCTTCAAAATGATGAAAGGACAAATAAATTATGCTACTACTATAAAAATAATCAGTGTAAATTTGGCCGAAAAGGACGTGACTGCCCTTTTGCTCACCCAAACCTATGTAACAGGTACAAGATAAACGGTCGCGATCCCGTAAAGGGATGTAAACATGGTGATAAGTGCAAATACCTACACCCACCTATATGTAATGGTTCAGAAAGGAGGAGAGAGTGTTTAAACTTGGAGTGCAAAAGACTTCATTTGAAGGGCACTCCTCGATATCCATCTGACCAGTGTAGAGAACAGCAACAAACAACCACTTACCCCCCACCTCCTACTCGTTCAGCAATTCCTGCACCAAATCCCCAAAGACAGAGTGTGTGGTTAAATAGACCTCAACGAACACAAGATACGTGGGTAAATCAATCTCCCCAAAATTATACCACGGTACATTTTTTAGTGCAACAGATGCAGCAAGTGCAAAAAATGCAACAACAAATAATGCAGGCACTGAAAATCCATCCGGCTCAGTGGTGCATCACTCCATCACAGGGACTACAGTAACAAGAACAGAGGAAAACAGCAGCACCCTACACACAATAATTTCACTCAATGTATTACCTTACCTTATTACCTTACCTATTACCTTACAAATTCAAAGGCAAAGTAAAGCTGCTTGCAGAATTAGCACAAGTAGATAATGCTCTCATACGTTCCCTAACAGAATCGCATCTTACTCAAAGTATAAGAGAAGCTGAAATAGATATAGAAAATTACACCTCCTTCAGAACTGATAGATCTGGTCAAAGGAAAAAAGGGGGTATTATCACTTACGTAAAAAAACACCTTGCAGCTCTCACTAAAGTTCTAGTATCATTATCTAACTAGCAGAGGTACCCGGCGTTGCCCAGGTTTAAATTCTACTACCATAATCACCATCATCAATCACTACTACCACAATCATCACAATACTACTACTACCATAATCACCGGCCTCTACCTCCCTGTGCCTCATTAAACGGCGACCTCGATTTCGGCCGCTAAATGACCTCTGATTTAGGATCTGACCTCATCCGTACCCCCATTTTGGGGGGCTGCGAACAACTTTCGTTCCATACACCATTTCGATCGGAGGCCTCCTTCTACCCCAAACGGCAATTTTTGTAATTTTTTTTTTTTTTCAATTTCGGCCTCGAAACGACCTCCGATCGTGGACTCGCCCCCTCTATGACCTGACCCAGGTCAATTGATACCCACATGCAAAGTTTCAGCTCCCCAGGTCCAAAACTGCGGCCGCCTATGAAGAATACACAGACAGACAAACAGACACACGAACTGATTTAATAATATAGATTCCTATACAGAGGTCCAGGTACTAAACATTACAGACATTAATATGATCTACATCACTATATATAGACCCCCAGCATGTCCAACTAATAAGTTTTTGGATCAACTAACATAAATTAAAGATACTTTAGACACCACCACCCATGCCAACCATTTTGGTCACTGGAGACTTGAATTTCCCGCTAATCAACTGGGATTCAGAAAGCGTCTATGGAGGAACAGCGGACATGCGAGCTCAAGCAGAAGCACTTATACGTCTTTCAAGAGAGTTTTATCTCAATCAACTCGTCAATATAGCCACAAGAGGTAATAATATACTGGATATTGTAATGACCAACAATGATGAGCTGATCCACAACCTCACAGTAGACAAAACCAACCTGTCGGACCACAATATTATTACAATGGCGACAAACATAGTTACCAACACACAGCATAGAACTGCCAGCCCTGCAGAACCCATGGCTGTGAACTTCAATCAACTCAACTTTCTCAGTGAATCTATATGCTGGGAAGACCTTAAAAGAGAACTTAGTGAAGTGGATTGGGCCATACAGTTTAAGGAATCTGGTCCCGAGGCCCAATATAGCAAATTACTGGATATATGCCTCAAAATTTCTGAAAAATATGTACCCCTTAGAATATCGTCACCACAGAAAAATATTCCATTTGATCGTAGGATACTGATGCGCAAGCAAACGAATCTACGAAAGAAGCTGAAGCATAGTTCCAGCATACTAAATAAACAACGAATTGAAGCCAACGTTACCTCCATTGAAGAAAAACTCAAGACTTCAACAGAAATAGAAAATCGCAGAAAAGAATTTCAAGCCGTGTCCTGCATTAAAACTAACCCAAAATACTTTTATAAGTATGCTGCAAACAAATCAAATGTAAGGGTGGGTGTTGGTCCACTGACAGATGCGAACGGCCAAACCAAGAACGAACCTGAGGCGATTGTCGATACTACGGCTACAGTACGAGGGCGTCTTTAGCCACCCTCGAGGTGATAAAATAATTGACTCAACGACCGACTTCTTCCACAAAGTATCCATGCCAAATCTAACGGACATTAAATTTACCACAAATGATATAGAAAATGCTCTAAAGGAAATTGGTATCAATGCAGCAGCAGGCACTTCTCAAGAATTGCGTAGAGACCTTAGTGCTCCTCTACAGATTTTTTATAGAAACTCTCTCGATTCTGGAATTATACCACAACAATAATTAAAATGTGCTAAAATTACACCAGTCCACAAAGGGGGTTCGAGGGGTGAAGCAAAAAAATATAGACCTATTGCTTTAACCTCACATGTCATCAAAATCCTCGAGAAGCTAATAGTTAAAAATATGTCCATATACCTTGAAGAAAACAACATAATAAACAAGGACCAGCATGGGTTTCGGGCGGGCCACTCATGCCTCTTGCAACTGTTAGCTCACCATGAACAAATTATAGAAGGGCTAGAAAATAAAAATGCTATCGACGTGGTCTACCTTGATTTTGCAAAAACATTTGACAACGTAGACCACGGCATACTCCTCCACAAAATATGAGACTCAGGAATCTCAGGAAAACTTTGGGTGTGGCTACACTGTTTCCTCACTGACAGGGAAAAAGCTGTAGCAGTTGGTGGTGCAGTGTCCAAGCCATCCATCGTCACTAGTGGGGTGCCACAAGGGTCAGTTCTTGGACTTATACTTTTCTTGCTGCATATATCAGACATAAATAAACATATCATGCATTCGTCTGTCGCCTCCTTAGCTGACGACACTCGTGTATTAAGGGAAGTGTCTTCTACAACAGATGCTGATTTACTTCAGGCAGATCTCACTACAATTTACTCATGGGCAGAGCAAAACAACATGTCCTTTAACAATAACAAATTTGAACACATGAACTACAGTGCAGACCGAAATATGAATATCCACACATACAAGCAGATGACGAATCTTGCATTGATACATATGATTATGTAAAAGACCTTGGTATTACACTCAGCCGAGATGTTACATTTGGAATGCATATAACCAATGTGGCAAAGAATGCTCGTAACCAAGCTGGATGGATCCTACGAACCTTTCGAACACGTGACACGATCCCCATGCTGACGCTATACAAGTCACTGGTAATTCCACTGTTGGAATATTGCTGTCAGCTATGGAGCCCATGGAAGGTGGGAGAGAAGCAATTACTCGAAGCAGTTCAACGCTCATTCACCAATAAATTCTCTGCCGTCCAACACCTAGACTACTGGGGAAGGTTGGAAACTCTCAAGCTTTTCTCATTAGAAACACGCAGGGACTGATATGCCATCTTATATGTCTACAAAATATTGATTGGCATCACAACCAACAACCTTAATATAGGTTTTCACATCCATCAACGACTGGGCCATCTCTACCATATACAGCGGGTACACCCCAGAGCAGCCACCAGAGTTAAGTTGCTCAAAGAGAACGCCTTTGTGACACGAGGACCTCTTCTCTTTAACGCCCTACCCAGATATCTGCGTGACTCAACTGAACCAAGTCTCGAGAAATTTAAAAATCAACTGGACAAATTTTTCTGGACACTACCTGATCAACCCAAACTGCCCCACTACCACCTCCGTGCCGCTAGCAACAGCATCATGGACCAGCTGGCGCAGAGACAGGCAGATGGAATGTACTAGTGGTGGCGCATCAGCGTGACCATGGGCGGACAACACTGCCTGCAACTACTACCTACAGGTGTGGGTGTGTAATAATAATAATAATAATAATAATAATAATAATAATAATAATAAACGGTGTATTAAAGAATGGCAGCCTCATTAGCTGAAAATACACATTTTACAATTAGTGGATGAACATGAGATGTACAGATATGAAAAAGGTAAGCTCAGTTTACAATGTGTGTGTGTGTGTGTGTGTGTGTGTGTGTGTGTGTGTGTGTGTGTGTGTATCATAATACTCCACTAGGCCAGTAATATTATATTTTCTTCATGGCCCAGTGGTGTAAACTAGCCATTAACGTATTCTAGCTTAGTCCAACCAAAGGTGATATATACCCTAACCGTTAAGGGGAGATTGGCATATTTATTTGCTCATTTGTACATTATGTTGTATCATGTTTTTTAGTGTATTCAATAAACCTACATCGAGCTTAAAAAAAAGAACACCCCAAGACCCTCCTTCAAGATTAATTTGTAAATTTTCGATATAAAAATATCCCAGCCAAGGGCCGGTTCCTTTTAAACTACAGGCTCGCTATCGCTCGCCAGGAAAAAATCGACACCTAAATGACACGAAAAGTCTTAAATTACAAAGAAATGAGGCGAAAGGTCTTAAGATCGACAAGCTAATGAGCCGAACGTTATAAGATCTAAAAACTAATGGAGATTAACATGAGGAAGAAGGAGGACCAGAAAAACCGACTATCTCCCCTTAAGATAGGTTAGAGTAAATAAGGCGGGTCTGGAGAAGAAGGGTAGGGTAGGGTTGGTCTGGGTTAGGTTGGGTTATCTTAAAGGGAGATAGTTCGCTTTTCTAGACCACCTTCTCCCTCATGTTAAGCCCCATTAATTTTGTGATTATAAGACGTTCACAAACCCCTACTGCATTAGTTTGGCGTTCACGAACCCCTACTGCATTAGTTTGGCGTTCACGAACCCCTACTGCATTAGTTTGGCGTTCACGAACCCCTACTGCATTAGTTTGACGTTCACGAACCCCTACTGCATTAGTTTGGCATTCACGAACCCCTACTGCATTAGTTTGGCGTTCACGAACCCCTACTGCATTAGTTTGGCGTTCACGAACCCCTACTGCATTAGTTTGACGTTCACGAACCCCTACTGCATTAGTTTGGCATTCACGAACCCCTACTGCATTAGTTTGACGTTCACGAACCCCTACTGCATTAGTTTGGCGTTCACGAACCCCTACTGCATTAGTTTGGCGTTCACGAACCCCTACTGCATTAGTTTGGCGTTCACGAACCCCTACTGCATTAGTTTGGCGTTCACGAACCCCTACTGCATTAGTTTGACGTTCACGAACCCCTACTGCATTAGTTTGGCGTTCACGAACCCCTACTGCATTAGTTTGACGTTCACGAACCCCTACTGCATTAGTTTGGCGTTCACGAACCCCTACTGCATTAGTTTGGCGTTTCTAAGATCTTTCACCATATTTCTTTGTGAATATTAGGTAGGATCTTTCGTGTCATTTAGGTGGCAATTTATTTCCTGGCGAGCGATAGCGAGCCTGTAACCTTAGGATGAATCGGCCTTCGGCTGAGACATTTTTCTTCCGAAAAATGCACAAATATATTTTGAAGGGGGGTCTAGGTTTTTGGTTTACGCTTCATGAAGGTCTAGACAGGACACTAAAAAAAAAAAAAAAAAAAAAAAAAATCAAATAACCGACCAAAAATATAAACCCAATCCCTTTAAGGGGAGGTTTCTAGTTTGTTTCCTACTCCTCCAGGAATCTTAAAATTTCACCCCCTTGACCCCCTTTCAAGATAAATTTGTACATTTTTCGGTAGAAAAATGTCCCGGCCGAAGGCCGATTACTCTTAAATTACAGGCTCGCTATCGCTCGCCAGGATAAAATTGATACCTAAATGGCACGAAAGGTCTTAAAATTGACAGAATGGGGCGGAAATTTTTAAAAATCACCAAACTAATGGGGCAAACGTCTTAAAATCTCAAAAGCAATGGGGCTAGACATGAGGGAGAAAGTGGTCAAGAAAAAAATCCCTCAAGTGGATATCTCCCCTTAAGTTAGGAGGTTTCATGGACAAATAAAGATATCGCGCGCCTATGCAGGAACCCCGCCAAACTTCGGAAATACAGTATGCCTTCTAACTACCCTATTAAACCTTTGGAGATTATGACGCATTTTGTCAGTTAATCCTGGCTATTAGTTAGACCCTTATATACAGCTTAGCAAGGATCGGTGGGAATTATAGAGGTAAAGACGATCTCCATTTGCCCTCTACCATCCAAGTGCCTTTCATAACCTGAATAAAATCGTCTAATAATAGCCAGAAAGCTAAAAAGAAAAAAGCGTAATCGGATCTTTTAATAATTAACATCTTCCCCGAAGAATTAAAGGTTGCTGTCCATCAAATTGACGACCAGCTAGGCTATAGCTTATGGATGCCAGGGGAGAGAGAGATAAAGAGAGAGAGAGAGAGAAAGAGAAAGAGAGCAGGAGAGAGAGAGAGAGAGAGAGAGACAGATAGACAGACAGAGAGAGAGAGAGAGAGAGAGTGAGTGACTAGATTGAATTAAATACAGCGAGATATAGAGATGGGGAAAGAGAAAAGGAAAATGATTGTGAATAGTATTGCGATGCCTTGGGATAAAGTTATCCCAAGCTGTAATGGTGCCCCGAGAAACCGAAGGAAACACAACCACAACATGGGCTCAATAGAAGAAGAAGAAGGAGAAGAAGAAGAAGATGTAACTCCAGAAAACGCGGCTCAAAGGGAACAACAAGAGAAAACGCAGAGAATGGAATTCCAAGGGGAAGCTATGGTAGCCATCCAACTCAACACATGGAAACCAGGGATGCCCACGAAGCTATGCAAATATACCACCTAATCCCCCAGTTGACCCCTGTAGAGTACCTTAACAGCTATGAGGATAATACTAAGATGCGAAACTAACATTCCAAAACAGAAATAACTTTCCCAACCAGTGTGAATAATGCAGTAACCCCCAGGCCAAAGCTAACTGAACAATCTAGCTTATCACTCCCAAATACCCATCAGGTACAGCCCCGAGTAAATAAGAAGGTCAAAACACCCCAAGCATCCTCCTCAAGTGATCCCCAAAGACAAACAAACTTTACTGCTACTGGTTCCCTGACCAAACACAAAACCAGAGTATCACGCACGCCCCTATTACTCCGAGACAAAGCCCCCAATGTGCTGACCAAAACAGAGTTACTATCGCCACTGAACCAAGTTAAATCAAGCAATCAGCCTAAGTTGTTTGGCCCCGACCCTATGGGATAGGTGTGAAGTTCCCGGGTCCCTATAGTCAACAGCCCGGACAACCGTGCCAAGACAAACGTGCTCCAAGAACGATCTACCAGTGTCTCTTCCCTTCACAACCTTTAAGTGTTTCTCTTATTCGTAATGGTAACGATGATTGCAATTAGGGTTTGAACTTAGGTATGTTGAGGTTCATAGTGTTAACATAATTATAGAAGATTTTCCAATCTTCCCTTTCTAGTTATTATTCGTTACTCTGCTTCGGGAGAACAGTACACATACAGTATCTATCGTGTGGTAAATATTTATATACTTTCTCGAATACAGGCTCCTGTATTCTTAATGTGGAAATATATATGTTTGACCAGGTATAAATACATACACTGATACGTCAAACAGTGAACGCTTACTCAGACCTTAGTTTTCATGCTATTTATCATCTGAGTACAGAACTAATATAGAAAGTTCATTCACAGAGAATTTCTCCTCAGTCACGTATTTATGACTAGTGTTATAATCACATCTTAATGAAGTTATATTTCATAGACTTATCCTTTGAGTTATTTCAACTTTATGACTTGTTCAAGTTACATTAACTTATTGTTCGTTTCGAAACTCAGTCACGCATACATGACTACTATTTAAATCATATTTTCATGAAGTTATTTTCATAATTATTACTCTGTGAGTTATTAGTGTTTTATTTCTAGATCAAGTTGCTTTAACTTATTGTTCGTTTTAAGATCAAATATTGTCCTATTTTCCATACCTTCAGTGCCGTGTGTATGCAATCGCAGTAACTATTATTTACTCTGAGTGAAGCCATATTTGAGAGCTTTTACATATTTATTCAGGACTCTATTTATTGTGATTTGAGACATAACATTTCTGTGTTATTATTATTCATATGTTCAGTTGTAACATTATTATTCTTTATCTATGAATGCTATGTATATTGTTCCATAGACATATTGGGAATGTACCCTAGCTATTAAGTAATAACACTTGTGAACCTTTATTGTGTATTTTGTGTCCATTGTTTATTACTAGAGTGTAGTTCATAGAGCTAAGGCCAGTCTTTACTCAGCGGAGAGGTACATAAATTGGTGATTTGCGCTGATTCCTAAGGTGGAAATTGCAATCAGATTGTCTCACGTTTTATTATAAACATGGCATAACAAGTATAGAAGATGGCATAAAATACAAAGATGGTGAGGGAGTGAGAGAGCGAGTAAGAGACAGACATTGATTCACCCCACCATCACTACCTATAATGGATGTCGACCCCCTCAATGAAAGAATTGGTCTCCTGTCAACTCCACCACTGACACTTGGATTCCTAGGCCACATATATTTACATAGACATACATAGATACACTGACCACACAGACCTTACGATCCCTGTGAGGTGGTCAGGACCTAATTCTAGTAGATATAGCTAACCCGTGAGTAGAGGAAAGTGGAAGGAAAGGATAGCAAAGATGAAGGCTCTCTCCCCACCCCCAGTTCCCTCCGGCAATTATCGTACATGAAGACAGTTGGAAGTGAAAAACCTTGCACATCTTGGAAACCGCCTGAAGGAATTTATAGAAAGTTAGAAATGAAAATTATTTTTCATGCAAACCTTCACCTGTACTAATATATACAATAAGAGAGAGAGAGAGTACAAAGGAGTACAAAGGAAAACAAGCAACAACAGTACATGCGACCCCTCAAGGTTACTTGCCCTCCAAAACACTGCTGTTCCAAGTGTTGCAACAGTATTTCGGAGATAATGTGGGAAAGATGTGAGAAGGAAGTGCTTCCCTGTGGCTTGGTTCATGGCAGGGGAGATTATATTAATATCTATTAGGTTATTGAACAAACACTACTAAAGAACATATTTATGCAATTACAAATGCAGTCAACTTTGGGTTCAGGGCAAGGTGCTTGTCTAGGCGAACTTTGAAGTCTATGACATCTCGGGGAAGCCCATTCCACAAGTTGACGACTCGATTGAAGAAGACATTTTTGGATTCATTAGAGTTGATTTACCAATGATTTTGCAGCCATTTCCTTGTGTGTAGTTGATCGGTCAATCGTAAAATATTAATTTTATTACAGTTCATGTTGTCGATGCTTGTAATGATCTTGAAAACTTGAATAAGGTCACCTCTCAATCTTCACTTGGTTAGTGGATATAAATTTAGTTCTTTAAGACGTTCCTCGTAGGGTTTGTTCCGAAGACAAGGTATCATCTTGGTAACTCTACATTGAACTCGTTCCAATTTGTCTATATCTTTTTTGTAGCAAGGGCACCAGAACTGAACGCAGTATTCCAAAAGTGGGCAGACTAATGAATTGTAAAGGGTGAGGATAATGTCTTTTGATTTATGTTCAAATGATCTACCTATGAAACCAATAATTGTATTTGCCTTCTTAGCAACTTTAGCACAATGTTGATTTGGTTTTAAGTTACTGGATATTGTTACTCCTAAATCGATTTCTCTGTCTACACTCTTTAGCTGGGTGCCATTCATCGAGTAGTCTGCTTTTTCTTTACGGAATCCGATTTGAAGTACTTTACACTTATATTCATTGAAGCACATTTGCTAGATTTTAGCTCATTGTGAAAGCTTGTTTAGATTGTTTTGCATATCTTAAATATGTTCATTTGTCAGTACGGTATTTGCGATTTTTGTGTCATCTGCAAACTTTGAGATTATACAGGTGAGACCCTCATCTACGTCGTTAATGTAAATTAAGAAAAGGACTGGCACTGATCCTTGAGGTACACCACTAGTTACATTGGTCCACGTTGATGCTTCCCCATTAATAACTAGTTTTTGTTTCATTTCACTAAGCCAATTTTCTATCCACTGTAGAAGGCCGCCTTGTATTCCATATGCTTTTAATCTTATCACTAACCGTTTGTGTGGAACTTTATCAAAGACTTTCTGGAAATCTAAGTATATTATATATACAGATTTACTTTCGTCATATAGATTTAGGATGTCATGGAAGAAGTCTAAAAGGTTTGTTAAGCGGGAACGTTTTTTGCAAAAACCATGTAGTGTGTCTTAGTATATTATTTTCCTCCAAGTGATTAACGAGTCTGTTTCTTATTATTGTTTCTAGTATTTTGCATACTACTCAGGTCAAGCTGATAGGACGATAATTGCTAGGCAAGGATTTACTACCTTTTTTAAATATTGGTGTTTCGTTCGCGAGCTTCCACTCATCAGGTATTTCGCCGGTTTCCATGGATTTGTTGAAGATCAGCGTCAGGGATTTGAACAGCTCGCATTTAGGTTCTTTAAGAACTCTAGGAGAAATCGTATCGGGTCCAAGGGCTTCCATTGAGGTTATCTAAACATCTCAGTACCTCTGCCTCAGCAATACTGATATTTCTAAGAACTTCCAAATTGTTTGTCTGTACTGGTGGTACTGTATGGGATGTCACTTAGGTTTTCTGATGTAAAGACTGATGCAAAGAAGTAGTTGAGAGTATCACTCATGTTTGGCATCTTCATTGAGAGAGAGAGAGAGAGAGAGAGAGAGAGAGAGAGAGAGAGAGAGAGAGAGAGAGATAATTGATGACCTCTTGAATAAAGGAACTAGTGTCCAGCTATAAACTCCAGCATTGTTAATTGCCACTTAGAAGGCTATAAACTTACCCGCTGGAGCCAATTAAGTATTTTTTCCTAGACCCCCTTCTCCCTCATGTTTATCCCCATCAATCTAACCTAACCTTACACAACTAATCTAAATCAACCTAACCTAACCTCGCTTAACCCTAACCTTATAATACATATTATAGAATACATTATAATCCACAAGCACCAGTTTGAAGGTAATTTGAACATGTGTGTGGGTGGTTTGACGGTTTGTGCAGGACTGTGAGACCTGCATACAAACCTTCAAGCCAACCACACACACGTTTAAGACAAGATTTTTTTATTTTTTATTTATCTGGATATTCATCATATTTTTAGTTTCCTCACTAGACCTCCATCAAGCTTAAGAAGATACCCCCAAGACCCCTCTTCGAGATAAATTTGTAAATTTTTTGGTGGAAGCCAATTCTTCCTATATTGCAGGCTCGCTATCGTTTGCCAAGGAAATATAGACACGAAATGTCTTAAAATCGCCTAACTGTTGGGGCGAATGTCTTAAGATTTCAAAACTAATGGGGCTTAACATGAGGGAGAAGCGGGTCCGAAAATCCCTCTTAAACTGGCGGGTGTGAACGTGTATACCATGGCTTATTACTGTCTCATCCGGCGTCATGAGGGTTATTATTACATGGTGTTTAACTATCATGGAGGATTTGGATTGTTTCTGCCATTTTTGAGCAGTGTATCTTTAGTTTGCAACCTAAACTAAAACAATACTACCCCAAACCTCCTTCAAACTAAGAAAAAGAAAAACAAGAATGACAAAATAACCGCCGCCAAGACCCCCTTGAAGCAAAATTTGAACATTTGTTATGTAGAGGAGTGTTCAGGCCTTAGGACAGTTTCTCCCAAATTGCAGTCTCGATATATCGCTAGCCTAGAAACATTTGACTCATGAATGGGGTGACACGTCTTAGCAATCGCCAAGCTATTGTGGTGAGACGTCTTAAAAAATCCAAAGTGATGGAGCCAAACGGGGGTAGGGAGGTAAGTAAAAAAGACCCCCTTCGAATCAGATAGAGTTAACGAAAACTAACTTCACATAATATAACGTAACCTAAACCTCACCCACCTAATTTCACCCAACCTAACCATCCCTGACCCTGAATTTACAAAGGAGGGTGGTGTGGCGTACGTGTGTGTGTGGGGTGGGTGGGTGGGGGTGGGGGGGATGGCCTGGTTTGACCTGTCCAATGCCAAAAATAATTGCATGCCAAATCACGTCCGGTTCAAGTTTCTGACAAGTCGCTGCAATTTATCTAGACTAGGCTGAATGGATAACCAAAGTATCTCAGCTTTATCTTTAACAATATCCTTAAAACAATATCTAGTGCGATGCCTTGATGATTATTAAGATTTCGTTTAATTATTAGTTAAATGTTTTGACTGATTTGTCGATATTCATGCAATGCACTTTTAGTTTGCGCCTTTGTTTCATAGAGGGATAGAGAGACGAATGAGGAAGTACGAGAGCAGTGTGGTGTGAATGTAGATGTGCTGGAAAGTGTGAAAGGAACACCTTGAGGTGTTTTGGCGATGTAGAACGCATAGGAAGCGAGAGAATGACTAAGAAAGTGTACGAGAGTGGGGTGGAAGAAAAGAGAGGGAGAGGTAGATCAAGAGAGAGGTGGAAGGATGGGGTTATCATTATCATTATCAGATACTACATGTGAGCCCCACCAAAGAGCCGTGGGGAGACTATATACCCCGAAGGGTCTCAGTGGGGGGCACAAATAGACAGGAAGACTATATACCCCGAAGGGTCTCAGTGGGGGGCACAAATAGACAGGAAGACTATATACCCCGAAGGGTCTCAGTGGGGGGCACAAATAGACAGGAAGACTATATACCCCGAAGGGTCTCAGTGGGGGGCACAAATAGACAGGAAGACTATATACCCCGAAGGGTCTCAGTGGGGGGCACAAATAGACAGGAAGACTATATACCCCGAAGGGTCTCAGTGGGGGGCACAAATAGACAGGAAGACTATATACCCCGAAGGGTCTCAGTGGGGGGCACAAATAGACAGGAAGACTATATACCCCGAAGGGTCTCAGTGGGGGGCACAAATAGACAGGAAGACTATATACCCCGAAGTGTCTCAGTGGGGGGCACAAATAGACAGGAAGATATAACTAGCTAGCTAAAAAGGCGTTAACCCTCGTCTTGAAAACCTGGGAGCTCGCTTCATTCACTGCTTCATTTGGGAGAGTATTCCAGAATGTTGTGATTGATGGGATAATACATCTTGAATATTGTGACGTGTTACAATGAACATGAGCAAAGGCCTGATTATTTAACTCCAAGGAATATCTAGTCACACGAACAGGCCGAAAAGGTGGTGGAATTTTAGAATGTAATGGATGATCAGCATTAAGAAATATCTTATGAAATAGAGTCAAAGACCCAACAAGGCAACGATGTTCAAGGTTAACATCCAGGTCAGGCAACAGAAACTTTATCTAATTAAAAGCACGATCCAGAAGCCTCAGATTGGAATCTGTGGCAGAGAGCCACACAGGAGAGCAGTAGGCCTACTCAAAGAAGGGTAAAATACAAGAGTAAAAACAGTTCCGAACAATAGCATCACTTGAATAAATCTTTTTGCATTTACGTAGTAGACCAACTTTCTAGATAATACTGTACAGTAGATGAGGCAACTGAGCGTAAGTGTGCCTCAAAAGTAAGTTATACCCCAACGATCACACCAACTAATAATGTTTAGTATATCACCTTTCAGAGTATTGGCGATCAAATCTCTCTCAGCAGGAGAAGTAATGGGTGCATATAATGAGGCATCATCTGCATAAGCAGTCATTTTAGAGGAAACTCCACACCACATATCACTAGTAAAAAGGATAAAAAGCAGAGGGCCCAGTACACTACCCTGAGGTACACCAGATTTAACAATGTTAAAAGAACTAAAATTGCCATCAACTACCACACGTTGTTGTCTGTTAGTTAAAAACGTAGAAATTATATTTAAAACTGAACCACCAATCCCCATGGAACTCAGTTTGAATAATAGAGCCTTATGATTAACTAGATCAAAAGCGGAACTAAAATCTAGAGATATTAATTTTGATTCATGTCCAGCATCCAATGAAGCCTGGAGATCATGAGTGAGGACAAGAAGAGCATCACAGGTTTATAAGCCCTTCCTCAACCCAAACTGGTTTGGAGGCAACAAATTAAATTTATTGGTGAAAGCTATGAGTCGCTTGGCCAATAGGCGTTCAAAGACCTTTGATAAAACCGGAGTAATGGATATAACGCCAACATAATGGGAAAATGCCTTGACGGATTAAAATGATAAAAATAACAGCAAGTTTAGGGGCCAAAAGTGTGCTAATCCCTTTAAAAAATAGTGGGAAAAAACCAGTAGGGTCGGTACCCCCAAAAGAATTCAAATCATTAGAGAAAGTTTGTAATTCAATAGATCTAAATGCAAAATATGTAAATTTAGGTTCAGGAGAACACGAATGAGGTAATGCAACCTCAGAGTCACTCTGCTTACTCTCAAAAACGGAAGCTAGAAGATTTGCTTTCTCACAGGGGTCAAATGTGACCGAGCCATCTGGTTTACACAGTGGTGGCAAAGAATTATCAACACCAAACAAACTCTTTTTCAAAGCTGACCACCATTTGTGTGGTTGAGTTGCACCAGTCATAATAGCTTTTAGATGGTTGTTGTACTCGGCTTCCGCTAAAGAATATATTCGCTGGGCATCCAAACGCAAACTAACATAATTCTCCCAGCAAAGACGTGTACGAAAGCGTGTCCATGAACGAAATGCAGTCTGCTTTACCCGCTGTGCCTGCCTGCAATCTTCATTGAACCAGGCTTTATCCCTCAGCCTGGTCTTTATAATCTTACTTGGGACTCTCCTATTACCTATATCGAGGAGGACATTGTTAAGAGCCTCAACAGGGCTAGGGGCATAGTAAATTTTATGCCAATTAATATTACCAACATCTACAGTAATCCCTGGCCATTTTATCTTGGATTTAAGGAATACCTTGTGGGAGAAGGAAATATTTAGGAGAACAAAGCCTGTCTTGAGTTTATGATCAGAGGTGCCTAAAGGAGAAACTACGTCGACATCTACAACTCCAGGCACATCTGTATGGAAAAGGTCTAAACGATTACCTGAGACATGGGTCGGACCTAAAACAATTTGTTCACACCCTGACAAAAATCTGATTTGCAAAATCCAGAGAAGCACGTCCATGTTGATCAGTAGGGGAAACTGAGTCAAGCGGGCAGGGGTGAAGGGAAGGAAGGAGGGTAGGGAGGGGAGGGGAGGGGGGTAGGGTGGTAGGGGGGGTTAGGGGGAGGCGGGGAAGTAGGGGGGGTAAGGTGGTAGGGGGGCTCGTTATTGGTTAACCCCCCAACCCACCCCCACATCCACCCCCACCCTCCTTCCTTCCCCGCACCCCCTGCCCCCTCCCGCCCCGAATGGTGTGCATTAAGATCACCCATAAAGATGAATGCAGCTTTACGATCAGACGATTGGATATTAGCCATAGCAGTCAACAATCAATCATATATGTTGTAGTCATGGTTAGGATTCCGGTATAGTGAAAAAATACAAAAATTGGTAAATCTGCTAGAGAGTTTTAATAAAATAACCTCATGACATTTACATTCATGAGTGGACAAACGAGAGGCATTAAAACCTGAACGAATATATAGACACATTCCTTGGGCCCGAGGAAAAGCATTGCGTCTAAGTAAAATAGGTTTCTTAAAATTGGGAATAAGAAGTTCTGAAATATGTCTCATTTCTGAAACAAGAGTTTCTGAACAACAAATGATGTAAACATTGTTTGATGCAACAGAAATATCATAAAGATTACCTTTCTGGCCCCGAATATTTGAGTACAATACTCTACAACATTTATTTAAAGGGCCGGGATTAGGATGTATATCACCGGCCAGAATTAAAAGCAAACTAACTAAAATGTAATGAATAAACATAAACAAAGATAGAGAAGGACGGAAATAAACGGTCCACCTGATGGAGTCGCCACATCAGGTAAGGTTAGAATTATCAAAGGAAGGCCACCAGAAAACTATCGCTGACAATAGCAATGGCATGATTATACTGCTGCCACCATTCACTCCATCACCTTGCCAATCACAACTTTGGGTTAACAGTACAGAAAGACCAACAGGCACCATTGGTTGAGAGGAATGGTAGTGACTCGGAATGCTGGGTGCTCAGCCGTGGCGAAACCACTAAACTCCATTCCAAAACAGAAAGAAATAAGAAACTAGTTAGAGGTAAGATAGAATAGGCTAGGGGGTTAGAGGATGCCCAGTTCCTCACTCTGACAGAACCAGCCCTCACCTAAGGGTTAAGAAGAATATGCGTGAAAGCGGTGCTGGATGGGAGGAGCGGCGTCGACTATCTGGGGACAGAGGTGCATGGGGGCGTTTCGTTCATGGCCACCCCTTCGAGGATCACGGCAACCGGCAATAGATAGATAAAGCTAGAACCTGGGATTAATGACATAAATCATGTAAGTGAAAGCAAAATTATCCAAACTGTGATGCAAAACGATAACCATAAGCGGTAACAGGCTAGAAAAAAACGCTAAACAAACTGTCCAAGTGACGTCGATTTAGGGGAAGTTTTTAGTTTGCTCCGTAGACCTCCATCAAGCTTTAAAAAAAATAGCCTCAAGACCCCCCATCCAGATTAATGTGTAAATTTTTCGGTAGTAAAGTTTCCCAGCCGAAGTCCGGTTCCTCCTTAATTAGAGGCTCGGTATCGCTCGTCAAGGAAAAGATCGACACCGAAAAGGCACAAAATGTCTTAAAATTTACGGAAATGGGGTAACAAGTCTTATAATTGCCAAACTAATGGGGCGAACATCTTAAAATCTCAAAACTAATGGGTCTAAGCATGAGGGAAAAGGAGGTTCAGAAAAACACCCAGAAGTTAAAATCTCCCTTAGGTTCTGAGGGTAACACTACATTGCACACATACAGAATGTACTTTTTTTTTAGTGTATTGATTGAAACTTTGTATCACCAAAAACCCACACACGTATATTGGTGAACGAACTTAGATGACCCGAAAACCACCCTGTCCGGACCAGCTGTAGGTGTCGCGGGGTCGGTGTGGTATTTATCTAGGCCCTTTCAATCCCCTTTGAGCTTTGTGGGAAGGGTACTGACGCAGAAGACAAACAGGAGGTGGTGGTAATGGTGGTGGAGGTGGCAGTGCTGGGGGTGGTGGTGATAATGGTGGTGGCAGTTGTGATGATGGGTGGTGGAGAAAAAAAAATGTATATATATATTACAATAACGAGTAAATTGAACACCACGCCATCACCGCCAGGCAGTTTTCCCGCGCTTCCCACCACACCCCCGAGAAAGGAAGCCATAACGACTACACCACCAAGATGTGCCAGAGTTGCAGCTATAGCTTTCGCACTCCCTCCAACACCCGGCAAGAATATAAAAGTCACAATTGATAACCCTGATGCCATAAGGAAAAGGAAAACCACAACGGAAAGGAAGACCACTAAAAGGCTGCATAGACACCATACCTCCACACGCCCTTCTTCCTCCAAGCCGCATCACCACCGTGACCGAAAAGCCAGGAGGGACTACCCCAACCACCTCAGGATCTCCCCCTCGCACATGTGTCCTTATTAGCCAGAGAAGGGACACTGGGAGGAACTCAGAGGGAGGTAAGACTATGACAGGCAAGGTTAAGACCTACACAGTTGGAAAGCTATTAACTACTCTCACTGGAAGGTAGATAACAGCTGAAATATTTGGGTTTAATACTTAACTAGATCCCTGACAACACTGGTTGTAAAGCTCTATTTTAGTCTTATTTAGATCTTGAATAGAATTGCATAATCTTTCATTCCGGAAAGTATTTGTCATAGCCTGCGTGACACCCTGTATATACAGGGTGATTCAGCATTGCAGGTATTAAATTGGAGGACGACCTCATTTGGATAATTTTAAAAAACAATGTATCTATGATAAGATGTCGAATTATACATAGTTTGGTTGTTACAGTACACTTACAATGTTGTATTAATGAGGGTGGAAGGTGAAGGGAAACCCACATAGATTTCCGGGGATACTTTTCAAACGTCTTGAGTACAGGAGTACAGTGTGTTGCAGGCACATGGGGGCCACTTTAAACATTTTCTTTAGCCTATAGCAAAGAGGAGTACACTATCCAGATATGTGAATAAAGACTTACACAAATCTATGTGGTTTTCCATTCACATTCCACCCTCATTAACCCACAGAACCCCAGCGACGCAAACCATGCGTCCGCAATGTATGTAACGCTAAACCCCAGGGACGCATAAGGTGCGTCCTGGTTAATTACTCCGGTCCTATGGCACCTAGAGGGCTCAGATTTGTATGGGAACTGTGTAAGTATCCCACACAACAATGCCAATGATTGAAAACTCTCAAAGTCCAACCGAGTGCGCGTGAGTGTGCAAAAACCTGTTTTTGCCTACCCATTTCCCCATGTTAATTCCGACTTTCGGGCGCACCGTAGGACCCCTTAATGACCTAGGGGATCGTTTTTTGTGGGTTTTCCTTAATTTCTAACCCATTCCTGGTGTTTTCTGGAGATTTTTTTTTTTACAACCCACTGGTCCTGGGGTGTACATTTATTATTAAATAGCTGGGGTTCAGTGGGTTAATACAAACATCGTAAATGTACTGTAACAGCCAAACTATGTATAATTCAACAATTTATAATAGAGACATTGTTGTTTAAAATTATCCAAGGAGGTCGTCCTCTAATTTAATGCATGCAATTCTGAATCACCCTGTATACTGTGTATATAATATATATATATTTATATATATATACTGTATATATATACTGTATGTACTGTATATAAACAGGTTGGGTCGGTGGGCTTGCGACCCCCAAGAACAATCAGCCTCGAATGTGGACGGACCCTGTGTTGACGAACCCCGACAGACTATGGACAAGCTTATGGACATTTTGAGAATAGGTACATGGAAACTGAGTGGCATGAATGATGGCACAAAAGAGAGAGAGAGGTACTGGAAACGTTAGTGAATGCCAGGCTGGACCAAATGGAAGGGTACAGATGTGAGAGAGTGGGAGTGTGGAATGGGTGTGTGTGCTGGAGTGAGTGAGGGAGCAGCGAGAGAAGGTGCGTGTTTGTTTGTAAGTAACAAATGGAAGGAGCGTGTAAGAGAATATTGGTCTGTGGGTTCAAGGATTGTGTGGGTGATAATGAAAGTAGGAATACAAACGTGGGTGATTGTGTGTGTGTATGCTCCGACAGGGGATAAACTTGTAAGAGAGAAAGAGGAGTTCTGGGTGAATGTGGAGGCGTGCCTGGATAAGTTTGACAAGAACGAAAGAATATTTCTGATTGGGGATATGAATGGTAAGGTGGGTGATAGGAAAGTTGATGGAATGGTGGGAGGGTGGGGGCCGGGTACTGATAGAGGTGAATGAGAATGGTAGTGCACTTGTGGACGTATGTGTGGGTAGGAGGTTGTGGATAGCCAACACCTTCTTCTGACACAGAATGATACACAGGTGCACATGGAAAGTGGTGTGGACGATGAAGGATAAGACAGTGGTGGAGCGAAAGTCACTGATTGATTATATATGTGTGGATGAAAGAATTAAGAAATCTGTGATGGATGCTAGGGTGTATTTGAGGGGGTCTGTCTGATCATTATGTAGTAGTAGCTAAGGTTAGGATACAAAAGAAGTGGGTGAGGAGAGCTGGAGGGAGGCGAGAGGAAGGTGGAATGGTGAGGAGGGTGGAGAGGCTACAGGAGGAGGAAATCAGGGAAGAGTACAGGAGAGCAGTAGAAAGACGACTAGGTGGGTTAGACCTGGAAGATATGGAGGAAGTGGAGGAGATAAGCAAGGTGTTTAAGGAAGAGATCTGTGCAGAATGTGAGGAGGTGTATGGAGTGAGGAGAAGAGGGAGGGGAGTGAAAGGTACAGCATGGTGGACAGAAGAGGTAAAAATAGCTGTGGAAGACAAGAAAAAAGCATATAGAGTGTTGGGTAGTAGAGGGAATGAAGATTTGGAGAGGCAGAAACGAGCGAGGTACGTGGAGAGAGAGAGAGAGTGGTGAAGAGAGTAGTGAAGGAAAGTAAGAGAAGAGTAGATGAGGAATTTGGAAGGAATCTGAGTGTAAAATGGAGGGAGTGTAAGAAACTGTTCTGGAAAGAAGTCAAGAAAGTTAGGGAAGGTAGCAAGGGAAACAGTAAGGGTGTGAAAGATAAGAATGGGAGAATGCTAGCCGAGAAGTAAGAGAGAGTCGAAAGATGGAGGGAGTACTTCAACGAGTTGCTAAATGTAAGGAATGAAGAGCCAGCAAACATAGTTAGATATGGTATGGGTGGGAGAAGAAGAGAAGTGGTGGAGGAGGAGGTGGGGATCAGGAGGTCAGAAGTGTGGGAAGCCATGAAAAGAGTGAAGTTGGGGAAAGCACCAGAAACAGATGGAGTGTGTGGGGAAATGTTGAGGTATGGTGGTGAGATAGTGATCGAATGGGCATGGAAAATGTGCAAACTAGCATGGGAGAAGGGGAGTGCACCCGATGACTGGAAGACTGGCATAATAGTCCCCCTATAGAAGGGCAAAGGGGAAAGAGGAGTGTGTGGTAACCACTGAGGAATATGTCTTCTAAGCAGAGTAGGGAAGGTATACAGTAGGGTAGTGATTGAGAGAGTGAGAGTGAGAACGGAGAAATGGATAGGCGACGGCAGGGAGATTTTAGGAAGGGAAGAGGATGTGTAGATCAGATTTTTACCCTGAATTGTGTTGTGGAGAAATATCTGGAGAAGAAACAAAAGGTGTATGTTGCCTTTATGGACTTGGAGACGGCCTATGACAGAGTGGATAGAGAAGGTTTGTGGAAAGTACTTAGAATATACGGAGTAGATGGCAAGTTGCTGAAAGCAGTGAAGAGTATGTATGAGGGTGCAAAGGCGGCAGTATGTGTGGAGAATGAGCAGAGCGAGTTCTTTGACCTGTATGTTGGGTTGAAACAGGGGTGTGTGATGTCCACGTCGTTGTTTTCTATATACAGGTATATGGATGGAGTCATGAAAGAAATATTAGGAAGAGAAGTGGATGTTGGTGTATCGCTGAAAAGGGAGGGAAATGAGTGGAAGCTGCCTATACTGCTGTTTGCGGATGATACAGTTCTGATGAGCGATAATGAATGGGAGTTGCAGGGTCTGGTAAATGAGTTTGGAACAGTGTGCGAAATACGGAATTAAAGGTAAATGCGGGGAAGAGCAAGGTTATGGTCTTCGAAAGGGGTGAAGTCACAGAGTGTGAGGTGAAGTTGAACGGTTAGGCTATGGAGATCGTCAGCTCTTTTAAGTATCTGGGTAGTGTGTTGAGTAAAGATGGGACTATGGATGAAGAAGTGTGGGAGAGGGTGCAACAGGGGAACAAGGTTGTAGGAACGTTGAAAAGAGTAACAAGAAATAGGGTGATCAGTATGGAAGTGAAGAAGTCCTTGCATGACAGAGTGGTAATCCCGACACTAACTTACTGAAGCGGAGCATGGACGTTCGGGAAGAGACTCAGACCAAGAGTGAGAGCAGTGGAAATGAGTTACTTGAGAAATGCGTGTGGAGTTACATGGAGGGATAGACAGACGAATGAGGAAGTAAGAAGGAGGTGTGGTGTGGAGGTAGATGTGCTGGAAAGTGTGAAAAGGAACACCTTGAGATGGTTCGGCCATATGGAACGTATGGAAAGCGAGAGAATGACTAAGAGGGTGTACGAGAGCGAGGTGGAAGGACAGAGAGGGAGAAGTGCACCGAAGGAGAGGTGGAAGGATGGAGTTAGGAAGTATATGAATGAAGGCGGTGCTGGTTGGGAGGAGGGGCATTGACTGACTGGGGACAGAGGTGCATGGGGGCGGTTCGTTCGTGGCCACCCCTTCGGGGATCACGGCGTCAGGCAATAGATATATGTATATGTATATATATATATATATATTTATATATATATATATATATATACAGTATATATATATATATATATATATATATATATATATATACTTTATTCAACACACAATAATGAGGAGAAAACATTAGTACAGAACCCCCCCCCCCCCCTATGACTGAGAATGGCTCTGGTGGTCAGGAGAAGGGAACCATGGAACCTCTCTGTCAACCACTCCACTCTAAAGGTACCCTGTTGTAAAGAGACCACAGACAACAAGAGAGAGAGAGAGAGAGAGAGAGAGAGAGAGAGAGAGAGAGAGAGAGAGAGGGGGGGGGGCGCGGGAGGGGGGGCGAGAGAAACTTCAAATGTCAGACATAACAAGCAATAATTACGCCATCTATAATCTATTTGTTTTTCGCCTGTAAGAAAGTTAATTCAATTAGCAGCTGATGTCTCGATATTTAATGTATGCATATGAAACAGTTATATAATTTTCGGTGTCCTATAAATGCTAAGTGTTTATGGCTGCCAACATACATTTCCACACACTCTTCTTAACCACTTGAATATTGGGACGCATTTTGACCGTTTATTCTGGCTATCATTGTTCTAGAGCTTAGGTAAGACTTGTGGGAGATAAAAGGGTACAGACTATCTCAATTAACCCTCCGACTTCGAATTACCCTTCATAATCTAAATAAAATCGTCCAAGGATAGCCAGAAAACCAAAAAGAAATGCGTAATAGTATCTCGAAAGGGTTAATAGCTGAGTAATCCAGATATGACGGTAATAATATGTCAGCTGATTCAAACACAGGCTAGCAATATATAGTGCCTTTCTCAATGTGTATAGCTCACTCTTATTTGGGATACATTAATAATATTACCCTTTCATTGGGATCGGGTCCCTTTCCTTTTATTCTGACTGACATTAGTCTATATTAGTCAGGGTTTTGTGTGTGTGTGTTTGTGTGTGTGTGTGTGTGTAAGGATGTGTGTTTGTCTGTGTGCGTGTGTGTTTGTATGTGACTGTATGTGCATTTGTGTATGTATAAAAATGAGTGTGTGTTTATATGTGTATGTATGTGTTTATGTGTGTGTGTATGTGCGTGTGTGTGTGTCTCCATCATGGCGCCGCCGTATGAAGATGTCCGGTGTGTGAATTCTAAGGGATGTCCATTTCAGCTTTGGGTTCGGTGGGATGATATGTCAAGGGAGGGACTACACACACACACACACACTCAGCCACATACACACATAGGCACTTACAGACGCAGACACACACACCCATATGCAGAGGAACACATACAAACAGATAATCATATATTTATACTGTATATATATATATATATATATATATATATATATATATATATATATATATAGAGAGAGAGAGAGAGAGAGAGAGAGAGAGAGAGAGAGATGGCCACAGTGGCCTAGTGCACGAATTTGTTGTTGTTGAGTATAAAGTGAGTGAGATTACTCCATACACCCAGCCATACACCTACACGTCACTTTGCAGCGGTCCCTCGGGTAACGGAAAGCCCAGGCGACAAGGATCCGGGAGGCACCGCTCAGGGGCAGCAACTCTCACGGGGCACGAAGTATGGAATGGAGAGGAGAAGTGTTCAATATTGCAATTTTGTAAAGTTAGATTAGGACACATCTACCATAAGGTAATAATAATGATAATAATACTAATGATAATAAAGTAGGTGTGCAGTTTTCGCATTACCAAAAAAACCCAAAATAAAACAATACATACGCAACTCTGCGAACTAGAATTCTGCAAGCAGTATTGAATCTCTTAAGTAAAATCGGTTTATTATATATATACATATATATATATATATATAGATAGATATATATAATTACATTTATGATCACGTTAATTCTTAACCATTGGAATATTTATCTATAATAAGGTCAGCGTAACACTACTTTGTAGCATTTTGAATATGGTGTAATTCAAATTTAGAATATATAATTATAAGAAAGAAATAGTTACCATAATCTGTGACCTTCACCATTCAACTTGACCTTTGCATAACAAAAACACAAAATGTGGAAAATCGTTGCATTGACCAACCGAATTTGCCAGTAAAATTTGGTGAAGATACGTAACCCGTTCAGTACAGTTCTGTTGGTTTCATTTCATACTGGATATTAACCCGTACAGCCCCAGCGACGCGCCTGACGCGTCGGCGATGTATGTAACGCACAGCCCCAGAGACGCACCTGGCGCGTCACCCTAATTGCGCCGACCGTAACCTCAGGTGTAGCCACTCAAGAGGGCTCAGATTTGTATGGGAACTGTGTACGTATCCCACGCAACCGTGCCGATGGTTGAAAACTCTCAAAGTCCACGTGCGTGCGTGTGAGCGTGCAATAACCTGTTTTTTGGGGATAATTGCCTTCAATTTTTTACTCTTGTAAAATACGTTCTCGGGGGCTCTGTAGGACCATTTTTTAAGCTTTTTGAGCGGTTTTTCGTGGTTTTTCCTTCATTCCTAAGCCATTCGCTATTGTTTCTGGAATAAAATCATTTTTTGAAAACCGGCCAGGTTCTGGTGAACAAACATTACAAAACTAGCCGGAGCTGGACGGGTTAAGACGATTTTATTTAGTTTATGAAGGGCCTCCATAAAATTAGAAGGCTTTCAACTATCTTAATAAACCCTTTTTACTACCACAGATCATTAATCATACACTCCACAAAATCGTCTAATTATAGCTAGACTACAATAAAAAAGACGTCACCGGTACACAAAGGGTTAAACAGTCTTGGACAAGTTTAAAGAACATAATTAACACTTATTTTGTTCTTTGACCTTGACATTTAAAGTTAAGTATTATATTATACAGTATATATATATATATATATATATATATATATAATACTGTATAATTATATAATTGAAATATATGATATTTAAGTAAAATGCATCTGACAGTCATCAGCTTATCGAAAATTTAGTATTTATTATGATGAAGGTTAACTTTTGACATTGGCCTGTGACCTTGACCTTTAGGTGGGATTATATTGTTTGTTTTGATGTAACCCTTGAAAATCAAATAAGTGTGCCAAATTTCATTAAAGATCATCAGTTAGATTCAGAGGTATTAAAGGAATAGTTGACCTTGACCTTTGACCTTCATCTTGACCTTCATGATGTCTGAAAAAAAAAAAAAAAAAATTCCCTTAAAGCACAACTGTCTCAACGAATGTTGTGAAGTTTACATGCATAGGTAAAGAAAAGAGCATATTGACCTTATATTTGACGTTGACCTGTGACCTTGACCTATCAAATTGAATTATATGTTTATTCTTGTATGACTTTGGTCTAGGCATTCCGAATATGCATGATATGCCTAATGAGAATCATACATTAAATAGAAAATACTAGTAAAAATCATATTTCGACTTTAAACCTTGACCTTTGACCTTTCCCTTCGATCTTAGAATTTCTTATCTAGGATCTAGTTAGCTTAACAGCAATGTTTGTATTAACTAGCATTATGAATATGGAGTAATTTGTATAAAAACATATTGATTACAAATAGTGATCATATACTGTGACCTTGACCTTTGACCTTTGACTTAAAATATAATACAGATATTTGGATGGACGTCGCATTGACCAACTGCATTTGCCTGTATAATTTGGTGACACTACATTAAACAATCTAGGAGGAGTTTAGGGAAAATTACAAATACTTTTGTTTTGACCCTGACCTCTGACCTTAACTATTACAATATTTATGTGAAATTTGATATATATATGATATTTAAGTAATAAGCCATAACACATAGTTTTCCAAAATTTCAGTAATCTTTTTTAATAAATAATAAAAGTTGACCTTTGACCTTGACCTGTGATCTTGACCTTTATGTAAGAGTACATTTTAGTTTGCATTGACATTGCCTATGAAAATCAAATAAGCATGCCTAATTTCATTAATACCCATCAGTTAGTTTCATATAAATTAATAGAATAGTTGACCTTGACCTTTGACCTTTATATGTCTCAACATTTATTATTTTCCTTTTCACATAAAGTCCAACTATCTCACCAAATGTTGTGAAGTTTGCATGAAAAGTAAAGAAAATAGCATATTGCCCTTATATTTGACCTTGACTTGTGACCTTGACCTTTCATATGGAATTGAATAGATTCTTGTATGCCCTTGGCCTAGGCGTTCCGAATATTCATGGTAAGCCTAGTGAGAATGTAAGTTAGTATAAGACAAATACTAGTAAAACAAAAAAAATTACCTTTGACCTTGACCTTTGACCTTACCCAATAAAAATATTTATCTAAGATTTGCGAAATACGATATCAAGGTTACCAGTAACTTGTATAGTGAAAATGAAGACATTTCAGTACAAAGTAAAATAAATAGTAAAAGTTGACCTTTGACCTTGACCTGTGACCTGGACCTTTATGTAAGAGTATTTTTTGCATTGACATTGCCCTGGAAAATCAAATAAGAATGCCTAATATCATTAACACCTTACGAGCGGCCTAGGCGGTAATTTATATGTACCGCCCAGCGGGGTGTTTTTACCCTAAATAGGGTTGATTACGTGATCATTTTCATGCCTAAATAAGACCCAGAGCGTAAATCAAGTATCTATCCCTGAAAGGGCATAAACAGAGCTTTCCAATGACACCCCAACCATCCTTGTACGACCACTGGTTTTCTTGCAACGATCGCGCAACACGAGTGCAAAAACCATGTAATTAGGTACTTTCCCTACATAATTCCCTGTGTAGTGAGTGTGAGGGGGGATGGAAGGGTGGTTTTCACTTCAGTTGGCCCACCGCGGTGGTGGGCGGCGGTCATAGCCTTACTACGCTCCTCACACCGCTCAGCTCTCTCTCTCTGCAACATTACGTGCTGAAAATGGCACACGACATAAGTTGTGAACCGCCACAGTCCAAATTTATTTCACACGACATAAGTTGCGCCCCGCCAAAGAAGGGTTAAAACCCATCAATTAGTTCCATATACAGTACAGTATATTAACCCGGGAACTGCGGGGAGACTCTTAAGAGTTCCCCCGGCGGACTGCGGGAAGACTCTTAAGAGTAAGGGGAAAACAAAATCCAATTAAAAAAAAAAAAAAAAAAAAAAAAAAAAAAAAAATATATATATATATATTTTGCCCCTAGGCCATACCAAATATCACTCCTCCACCTCCCCTCCTTCCCCACTTTCCTCCCCTCCTTCAGTTATCACCTATTTTCCCTGTTATTCCCTTATTCTGTGGTCTATTTTCGTGCTAACATTAGCAAGTTGGTAGCAGGGCGTTGTCATCACTGTTACCAAGCGTGGGAAAGAGCGAGAGAGAGACTATTGCAGAACAGTGTCTCTCCAGACAAGGGGAGGGGTGGATGGCAAGGAGGTTGCCTCAGCCAGTCATTATGTAACTCCCGGCCTGTATCGCCGATTTTGACCATCCAAACACTGTTTCCACTTGTTTTATTGTTGTAACAGGTTAATACCTTTATAATCAACCTATAATAGGCACATATGGATAAGTATTAATGCTATTTATGGTAAAATAACGATGTTAGTGATGGGAACAGCTCAAATACGTCAGCACAGGAGTGTGGTGTCTCATACCCCCCATGCGCACTTCTTAGGTTAATAGAATAGTTGACCTTGACCTTTGACCTTTATCTTGACCTTTTTTATGTATCTGTCCAATTGTACTATTTTCCTTTTCATATAAAGTGCAAGTATCTCACCAAATGTTGTGAAGTTTGCATGAAAAGTAAAGATAATAGCATATTGACTTTTTATTTGACCTTGACCTGTGACCTTGACCTTCCATATGGAATTGTATAGTTTCTTGTATGACCTTGGCCTAGGTATTCCGAATATACATGGTTAGCCTAGTGAGAATCTAACGTTAGTATAAGAAATACTAGTGAACAACTTATTTTTACCTTTGACCTTGACCTTTGACCTTACCCAATAAAAATATTTATCTAAGATTTGCGAAATACGATATCAAGGTTACCAGTAACTTGTATAATGAAAATGAAGACATTTGAGTACAAAGTAAAATAAATAGTAAAAGTTGACCTTTGACCTTGACCTGTGACCTGGACCTTTATGTAAGAGTATTTTTTTTTTGCATTGACATTGCCCTGGAAAATCAAATAAGAATGCCTAATATCATTAACACCTTACGAGCGGCCTAGGCGGTAATTTATATGTACCGCCCAGCGGGGTGTTTTTACCCTAAATAGGGTTGTTTACGTGATCATTTTCATGCCTAAATAAGACCCAGAGCATAAAACAAGTATCTATCCCTGAAAGGGCATAAACAGAGCTTTCAAATGACACCCCAACCATCCTTGTACGACCACTGGTTTTCTTGCAACGATCGCACAACACGAGTGCAAAAACCATGTAATTAGGTACTTTCCCTACATAATTCCCTGTGTAGTGAGTGTGAGGGGGGATGGAAGGGTGGTTTTCACTTCAGTTGGCCCACCGCGGTGGTGGGCGGTGGTCATAGCCTTACTACGCTCCTCACACCGCTCAGCTCTCTCTCTCTGCAACATTACGTGCTGAAAATGGCACACGACATAAGTTGTGAACCGCCACAGTCCAAATTTATTTCACACGACATAAGTTGCGCGCCGCCAAAGAAGGGTTAAATCAGTTAGTTCCATATACAGTACAGTATATTAACCCGGGAACTGCGGGGAGACTCTTAAGAGTTCCCCCGGCGGACTGCGGGAAGACTCTTAAGAGTAAGGGGGAAAAAAAATTCAATTAACCCTTAAAAAGCGGCTCACCACTTAAGTCTAGTTAAATAAAGCTGGACTATGTGGCGGCGCTCGACATAACTCGAGTGGCAATTTCAGCACGTAATGTGGCTGAGAGAGAGAGACAAGTGGTGGCAGGAGACTAGCGAGCGTATGACTGCTCCAGACCACCGCGGCGAACCTACTGACACAAATCTCAGCTCCCTCCTCCCTCTCTCACTCGCTACATACTCAATTATGTACCGAAAGTACCGAATTACCTGCTTTTTGCACTCGCGTTGCACGGTTATTGCAAGAAAACTATCCATCATACAAGGATCGTTATGGTGTCATTCGAAAGCTCTGTTTATGCCCTTTCAGGGATAGATACTTGTTTTACGTTCTGGGTCTTATTTAGGCATGAAAATGATCACGTAAACAGCCCTATTTTGGCTAAAAACACCCCGCTGGGCGGTACACATAAATAAACCGTATAGGCCGCTCGTAAGGTGTTAAAACACCCCCCAAAAAAAAAAAAAAAAATATATTTTTTTATTTGTTTATTTTTGTTTTGCCCCTGGGCCATGCCAAATATCACTCCTCCACCTCCCCTCCTTCCCCACTTTCCTCCCCTCCTTCAGTTATCACCTATTTTCCCTGTTATTCCCTTATTCTGTGGTCTATTTTCGTGCTAACATTAGCGAGTTGGTAGCAGGGCGTTGTCATCACTGTTACCAAGCGTGGGAAAGAGCGAGAGAGAGACTATTGCGGAACTGTGTCTCTCCAGACAAGGGGAGGGGTGGAGGGCAGGGAGGTTGCCTCAGCCATACATTATGAAACTCCCGGCCTGTATCGCCGATTTTGACCATCCAAACACTGTTTCCACTTGTTTTATTGTTGTAACAGGTTAATACCTTTATAATCAACCTATAATAGGCGCATATGGATAAGTATTAATGCTATTTATGGTAAAATAATGATGTTAGTGATGGGAACAGCTCAAATACGTCAGCACAGGAGTGTGGTGTCTCATACCCCCCATGCGCACTTCTTAGGTTAATAGAATAGTTGACCTTGACCTTTGACCTTTATCTTGACCTTTTTTATGTATCTGTCCAATTGTACTATTTTCCTTTTCATATAAAGTGCAAATATCTCACCAAATTTTGTGAAGTTTGCATGAAAAGTAAAGATAATAGCATATTGACTTTTTATTTGACCTTGACCTGTGACCTTGACCTTCCATATGGAATTGTATAGTTTCTTGTATGACCTTGGCCTAGGTATTCCGAATATACATGGTTAGCCTAGTGAGAATCTAACGTTAGTATAAGAAATACAAGTGAAAAACTTATTTTTACCTTTGACCTTGACCTTTGACCTTACCCAATAAATATATTTATCTAAGATTTGCAAATTACGATATCAAGGTTACCAGTAACTTGTATAATGAAAATGAAGACATTTGAGTACAAAGTAAAATAAATAGTAAAAGTTGACCTTTGACCTTGACCTGTGACCTTTATGTAAGAGTATTTTTTTTTGCATTGACATTGCCCTGGAAAATCAAATAAGAATGCCTAATATCATTAACACCTTACGAGCGGCCTAGGCGGTAATTTATATGTACCGCCCAGCGGGGTGTTCTTACCCTCAATAGGGTTGTTTATGTGATCATTTTCACGCCTAAATAAGACCCAGAGCGTAAAACAAGTATCTATCCCTGAAAGGGCATAAACAGAGCTTTCCAATGACACCCAACCATCCTTGTACGACCACTGGCTTTCTTGCAACGATCGCGCAACACGAGTGCAAAAACCATGTAATTAGGTACTTTCCCTACATAATTCCCTGTGTAGCGAGTGTGAGGGGGGATGGAAGGGTGGTTTTCACTTCAGTTGGCCCACCGCGGTGGTGGGCGGCGGTCATAGCCTTACTACGCTCCTCACACCGCTCAGCTCTCTCTCTCTGCAACATTACGTGCTGAAAATGGCACACGACATAAGTTGTGAACCGCCACAGTCCAAATTTATTTCACACGACATAAGTTGCGTGCCGCCAAAGAAGGGTTAAAACCCATCAGTTAGTTCCATATACAGTACAGTATATTAACCCAGGAACTGCAGGGAGACTCTTAAGAGTTCCCCCGGCGGACTGCGGGAAGACTCTTAAGATTAAGGGGGGAAAAAAATCCAATTAAACCCCCCCCCCCCAAAAAAAAAAAATAAAATAAACAAATTTGCCCCTGGGCCATGCCAAATATCACTCCTCCACCTCCCCTCCTTCCCCACTTTCCTCCCCTCCTTCAGTTATCACCTATTTTCCCTGTTATTCCCTTAATCTGTGGTCTATTTTCGTGCTAACATTGGCGAGTTGGTAGCAGGGCGTTGTCATCACTGTTACCAAGCGTGGGAAAGAGCGAGAGAGAGACTATTGCGGAACAGTGTCTCTCCAGACAAGGGGAGGGGTGGAGGGCAGGGAGGTTGCCTCAGCCATACATTATGTAACTCCCGGCCTGTATCGCCGATTTTGACCATCCAAACACTGTTTCCACTTGTTTTATTATTGTACAAGGTTAATACCTATATAATCAACCTATAATAGGCGCATATGGATAAGTATTAATGCTATTTATGGTAAAATAACGATGTTAGTGATGGGAACAGCTCAAATACGTCAACACAGGAGTGTGGTGTCTCATACCCCCCATGCGCACTTCTTAGGTTAATAGAATAGTTGACCTTGACCTTTGACCTTTATATTGACCTTTTTGATGTATCTGTCCAATTGTACTATTTTCCTTTTCATATAAAGTGCAAGTATCTCACCAAATTTTGTGAAGTTTGCATGAAAAGTAAAGATAATAGCATATTGACTTTTTATTTGACCTTGACTTGACCTTCCATATGGAATTGTATAGTTTCTTGTATGACCTTGGCCTAGGTATTCCGAATATACATGGTTAGCCTAGTGAGAATCTAACGTTTGTATAAGAAATCCTAGTGAAAACTTATTTTTACCTTTGACCTTGACCTTTGACCTTACCCTTTAGAATTTTTACCTTATTTTTAACCTTTGACCTTTGACCTTAATCTTAAAGTTAAATGGAAAATATCTTTTTGACTGGCCATCGCTTTGACCAAATAGATATACCTGTGAGATTTGGTGAAAATCCATCGAACGGTCTAGGAGGAGTTTCCGGACAGACAGACGGACGACGACGACGACGGACGATGACGGACAGGCTGGCTGGTGGTGCACAGTATACGGGCGGGATCTGTTTGCGCGATACCACTCTGCTTTGCAGAGTTGATAAGAATGATAATAATAGTTCTTAAAGCTAGCGCATGCTAAGCCAGCTAATGATAGCCCAATAAGGTCGAGTAGGCGTATTTCCATTGGTATCCTCTACTACTACCCCATCCCCTTTACTCATGAGGGACGGTAACGACTCAGTGCTTGAACAAAAATCTTTAATGCGCCTAGCGTGGGCGCAGTCCCGGGACCTTCTGGGTGGAAGTCCAAGACGCTAGTCACTACACCAGCGAGCCGCTGGTATCTCGTCCTCTTTGTCATAATACATTTTCTATCGTATATAATGTATAATTATACGGTATGTATAACTATTATGATAATACATTATTTGAATTGAAAATTTTAAATATAATTGAAGGATGACTCCCAACAGGAAGAAGGTAGTGATGGGAAGAGGTGAGGATGATGAAGCCAGACTACCAGTTGGTGCGACTGGGAAGGTGGGTCACAAAAAGAAACCCCATACACGTACGCTGATATTCCAGGCCTAGGATGGGCATTATTTTTTAGTTTGAAAGAAGTCTGGGAAGATGTTGTTAGCCTAGGGGACAAGCTAAAATACACCCTAAAATACATGTCGGGCCAGATAGAGTTAAGTTGATATTATGTATGTCGATGCCGATATCACGACGGTATGCTATACTCTACCATTTTGTGAGGGGCATAGTATGAATAGTATGACTAATAGTATGGCTTTGCGGGAGACACTCGTTACAAGCAGCCTGCCTTTTGTCTCCTTCGTACACATAGACAAAATATGTTCATGCCAGGTGATGTATTCTGTGCAATAAACCTTCTCTGTTTTACACTCACTCAGTCACTCACTCTTACTCTCTCTCTAACAGACCCTTAATTAATATCGGCCGAACGAGATTGGTACACCAGTATATTTTCTTGTGTATTTTGTTCTTTTACTCAAACACACACACTCGCACGCACGCACCCACACACACACACATACACACACTATCTCTCTTTTTTTCTTTCTCTCTCTCTCTCTCTCTCTCTCTCTCTCCATTTTATCTATTTACTGAACAAGTGGATGCAGTGGACTAGGCTGCCTCAAGCTCACCGTGGCTAAAGTGCGAGATAGATAGATAGATAGACAGATAAAGAGAGAGAGAGAGAGAGCGTGTTTTATATGAACGATAAAGGTTAAGTTATACATAGACAATTTTAATCAATTTTAATTTTTAATCAATTTTAATTCGGATCTGATGATACTAATAATATACCTAGGTCAGCACTCACTTACATTTATTGTTTATTTATTTATTTATTTATATATTTATTTTATATATTTTGTCTTTTTTCTTCCGCAGACCATAATCTTTGGAATACATTATTTAATTAAGGAATGTGAACACCCTCAGACAATTTAGTTCCAACTGGGCTGTTTGTTTGTATTTTTGTTTTATTAAAATTCGAAGTAGCACGTATATGTGCATAGCTCATTCCGCTTGACTTATGATTTACGATTATGTGCAGTTCTGTGGTAGTAAAAAGGGTAAATTGAAATAGTTCGAAGCTTGTTAATTGCTGGAGGCCATTTTGAAACTGAATGAAATCGCCTAATAGTTTCCAGAATATGATAAAGAGATGTTACCGGTACTGAAGGGGTTAATTAATAAAATGTCTAAGCGCAGTTTGAAAGTCGATACAGTGTTCCAATTACCCCTTCAGTACCGGCGACGTCATTTTAATTGTATTAATTGCTGGAGGTCCCTTTAAAGCTGAATTCAAGCGTCTAATAGTAGCCATAGTAAAAATAAAAGGATGTAACTGGTACTGAAAGGGTTAATACCTTCTCCTGGCAGCCTATTACAAACGTTTATGACCCTGTTGAAAACATATTCTTCCTTTGAAATGACTTGAATCTGTTTCCATGAATTTTGAAACCATTTCCTCTTGTGCTGTTATTGGACTGAACAACTGTAAAATATTTGTGAACATCTTGGTTATCATGGCCCTTTACAACTGAATGTACTTCAATCAAAATGTCCCCGCATTTTGCACCTTCTCAGCCGAAAGAAGTTCACCTCTCTAACATGTTCCTATAAAGTATATTTCTCAATATTGGTATACATTTTCTAACCCACCTCTGAACTCACTCAAAACTTTGCTTTGAATGCACCGCTCAGTTTAGCTGCCAAAATGTTTGAATTGCCATTTATCAATTTTGAAGTCCATTGTCATTTTTCCGATCATTTTACATGATTACATAACTCCTGCTGAAGTTCTTGTACTGCTACTGTTGAGCATACTTTTCTGCCTATTCCCGTATCATCTGAAAATTTAGAAAATTTGCCTGTGACATTTTCACCAATATCGCATATATACTGTATACCAAGAACCGAACCAGTCCCATCACCGAGCCCTGTGGCACACCACTAGTGACATCCTGACATTTTATATAATATATATTATATATATTATATTATATATATAATTATATTGTAATATTTCATTAATCTATTTTAGGAGTAGAGTTGGTTGTTGGATAGAACATAATAATTGATATTGGTTCGGGAGTAATTTATCGAGAGGCCTTCCCTAGTGGTTAAGGCCCCATTAATTGCTCTTTCCATTCACATATGCATAGCCTACGTGAGTTGCAGTTGGGATGTGTGTACATGCTTAGATTTATATGCAGGATTCGAAGTTGCATAATAAATCGTAGGCAGTGTCCACCATTCTTTAACTGCCTTCGTTGTGTAATGCATAAGGTGGTGATATTCGGTGTGAGCGTCCTGGGTTCGAATCCACGGACTGCCATATGTGTTTGTAATATTACATTAATCGATTTTAGAAGTAGAGCTGGTTGTTGGATAGAACATAATAATATTCTTATCTAGGGAGGCCTGTCATATTGTTGGTAGGACGTTCAGCACACAACGGAGACAACCTACGTTCAGTCTCGAGCAGGTGGAAATGGTATTGATAGCTATATAGTCTCTTCATTACAAGTACACCACAAATGGTATTGATAGCTATATAATCTCTTCATTACAAGTACACCACAAATGGTATTGATAGCTATACAGTCTCTTCATTACAAGTAAACCACAAATGGTATTGATAGCTATATAGTCTCTTCATTACAAGTAGACCACAAATGGTATTGATAGCTATATAGTCTCTTCATTACAAGTAGACCACAAATGGTATTGATAGCTATATAGTCTCTTCATTACAAGTAGACCACAAATGGTATTGATAGCTATATAGTCTCTTCATTACAAGTAGACCACAAATGGTATTGATAGCTATATAGTCTCTTCATTACAAGTAGACCACAAATGGTATTGATAGCTATATAGTCTCTTCATTACAAGTAGACCACAAATGGTATTGATAGCTATATAGTCTCTTCATTACAAGTAGACCACAAATGGTATTGATAGCTATATAGTCTCTTCATTACAAGTAGACCACAAATGGTATTGATAGCTATATAGTCTCTTCATTACAAGTAGACCACAAATGGTATTGATAGCTATATAGTCTCTTCATTACAAGTAGACCACAAATGGTATTGAATAGCTATATAGTCTCTTCATTACAAGTAGACCACAAATGGTATTGATAGCTATATAGTCTCTTCATTACAAGTAGACCACAAATGGTATTGATAGCTATATAGTCTCTTCATTACAAGTTGACCACAAATGGTATTGATAGCTATATAGTCTCTTCATTACAAGTAGACCACAAATGGTATTGATAGCTATATAGTCTCTTCATTACAAGTACACCACAAATGGTATTGATAGCTATATAGTCTCTTCATTACAAGTAGACCACAAATGGTATTGATAGCTATATAGTCTCTTCATTACAAGTAGACCACAAATGGTATTGATAGCTATATAGTCTCTTCATTACAAGTAGACCACAAATGGTATTGATAGCTATATAGTCTCTTCATTACAAGTTGACCACAAATGGTATTGATAGCTATATAGTCTCTTCATTACAAGTAGACCACAAATGGTATTGATAGCTATATAGTCTCTTCATTACAAGTACACCACAAATGGTATTGATAGCTATATAGTCTCTTCATTACAAGTAGACCACAAATGGTATTGATAGCTATATAGTCTCTTCATTACAAGTAGACCACAAATGGTATTGATAGCTATATAGTCTCTTCATTACAAGTTGACCACAAATGGTATTGATAGCTATATAGTCTCTTCATTACAAGTAGACCACAAATGGTATTGATAGCTATATAGTCTCTTAATTACAAGTACACCACAAATGGTATTGATAGCTATATAGTCTCTTCATTACAAGTAGACCACAAATGGTATTGATAGCTATATAGTCTCTTCATTACAAGTAGACCACATATGGTATTGATAGCTATATAGTCTCTTCATTACAAGTAGACCACAAATGGTATTGATAGTTATATAGTCTATTCATTACAAGTAGACCAAAAATGGTATTGATAGCTATATAGTATCTTCATTACAAGTAGACCACAAATGGTATTGATAGCTATATAGTCTCTTCATTACAAGTCGACCACAAATGGTATTGATAGCTATATAGTCTCTTCATTACAAGTAGACCACAAATGGTATTGATAGCTATATAGTCTCTTCATTACAAGTAGACCACAAATGGTATTGATAGCTATAGTCTCTTCATTACAAGTAGACCACAAATGGTATTGATAGTTATATAGTCTATTCATTACAAGTAGACCACAAATGGTATTGATAGC
>CM064555.1:6440996-6598496 GCA_032716605.1 Paralithodes platypus
CTTTTTCCGTAATTTTTGTCTACTCTTCGGGGTTTTTTCGTATTTTCGAGCTGAATTTTAGACACCGGGATTTAATGGGTAGTTCTCGGCAGTTTTTCGGTAGTTTTCGGTAGTTTTCGGAGTGGCAGCCTTCGTTCCCGGTATTGTTTATGTTAGTGTGTTTGGCTTTGGCTATTTTTTGTTTCAGTGTGTTTGTAATTGTTGGTGAATTTGTTTGCATTTCGTTAGTGTTCTATGTGTTTATGTGTATGTATTGTTTTGCTTGGTGTTGTTTTTTTCCATGGATGTTGATGATTTTGTTTGGCTTTCGTTAGTGTTACATGTTCTTATGTGTGTGTATTTGATTTCTTCTTTTATTTGTGTTTATCGTGGATGTTGATGATTTTGTTTTGTTTTGGAATTGTACTGCATATCAAAGGTATGTGTGCAGAACTGTAGGCATACGGATGTGTTTCAGTTCTGTATTCATGTAATAATTACAGTATATCCGTATTAGTGTGTTGGTTTTGTAACTGTTTGAACTTTGCTGATCCTGTTTGTGAACGTGTGTGTGTGTGTGTGTGTGAAAGATAGAGTGTGTTTGTGTGTGTGTGAAAGAGAGAGAAAGTGTGTGTGTGTGTGTGTGCATGCGTGTGCGTGTGTGTAATGAAGTGTTTGATTATTCAGCATGAGCTTAATGGTCCTTCTGTGCGTGTGCATGTGTATGTGTTTACGTGCGTCATGCATGTGCGTGCATGTATGTGCGTGCGTCATGCATGTGCGTGCATGCATGTGCGTATTCCTGATGCAGCTAGTATTGTAATTTTTGCTTTCCTCAATGCATGCAAGCATTTTCCAACCCCGTGTTCCAGAGAGAGAGAGAGAGAGAGAGAGAGAGAGAGAGAGAGAAAGAGAGAGAGAGAGAGAGAAAAAGAGAGAGAGAGAGAGATAGTGTGTGTGTGTCTGTGTGTGTATCCTATTATTCAATTTTATTCCTTTATCAGTGAAGTTCCGTTGTTTCAGTCACGGGAAGTGATCCAATTAGAAAGTATAATTAATTTATTATGTTATGTTATTATTCATTCATTCATTTAGTCGTGTATTCGTCCAATAATTTCTTCATTCATTCATTCATTCATTTCGTCGTTCATCCATATCCTCGTTAATACAACGATTCATATATGTTGTTTCATTTAGTTGATCATTCATTCATTCATTCATTCATTCATTCATTCATTCATTCATTCATTCATTCATTCATTCATTCATTCATTCATTCATTCATTCATTCAGTTATTTATTAATTAGTTAATTATTTGTTTAATTAATTCGTTCATTCATTTATTCATTAACTAGTTCATTCATCCATTCATTTGTTAATTCATGTATTCATGAATCCATTCTATGGTGTTGTCATTCATTCCTTCTTTGGTTTTGTGTCATTCATTCGTCCATCTAATTTTCAATCCCTCTTTCATTAATCCTAGACACCTTACTCCTTTTTATGAGGGCGGCCATTCACAAAACGCCCCTAAGCGGACCTGTCCCCCATGAGAAAGACAACCCATGCTAGTTTAATTTATGAGTTATAGGATTGAACACTTAATAGAATAATTAATTCAATAATACAAAATTAACATCAAGCTAGGTACTTTGGGCACTTCTCCAATATTATCAATTATTAAGCAAAACATAGCACCAATTAAAATATAAAATTAAATACAACATTAATTAAAAATAAATAAAGATTATTATCAATTCTGCAAAGCAGATTAGTATAGATTCCCCGCATACCGTGCACCCCCAGCCAGCTTGTATGTCGCTCTGTCGCTCTGTCTGTCTGTCTGTCTGTCTTTTTTTTTTTTTTTTTTTTTTTTTCTATATTCCAACTTACTTCCTCTCGGCATAGGCTGAGAGCCTTAACATTCACCGCTTTACAATGAACAGTGAAGCCCGTGAGGTCTTGTTCCAGTCTAGGGAGTGAGACATGTGAAGCACGTAGAGTACAACGAGCACCTGCCATCTTGCCTTCACATGAGGCACGGTGCTCACTCATGGCCCGAAACGACCCCATCTCTGAAGCCACCTCGTTCCCGTGCTTCACTGTCTCACCCCCTACACTCGGACTCTCACACTTACACACACACAACGCCACCTGTTGAGCAGATAACTCACCAGGCATTGCACCCCTATAGCATATTTTGAATATGGGAATATTCATACAGTGCTATTAATCAGGGAACAATGAGGGTATGTTATTGACGTTTCGGTGGGCTTGTGGTAATGCACTGATACCAGGTACAGCACAAATTCCATCCCAATAATATCTTCCCATTGATACATCGGGATATGAACCTGGGACCTTTGGATTACCAGGCCAGTGGCAAGACCACTCCACCACACCTCACCTGGATGTCCAATATTTCCTCCTAGGGTTATTTATAGATGCTTACAAAATTATTAACCATGAATTTAGACGGTCCCGTTCGGTTGTCAGTCAGAACGGGAAATTAATCTTGCTCAAAAATCAAGTCAATCATAATGGTCAAGTATAAAGGTCACTTTTTCAACTTTTTAACTACTCATTCCCTTTTCACCATATTCACAATATTAGATATTATATACTGTATATGACAAACACACTGACAAACTTTCAACTGAATACTCATAAGGTTAAGGTCAAAGGTCAAGGTCAAAGGTCAAAATCAAATTTATTTGTATTACTTCTAAAATAATGGATATATTTTCGCCAAACGTTGAAGAACTATCTAAAACACCTATACAAAGGTCAACAAGTACACAACTAATATAATACTAAAAGGTCAAGGTCGTAGATCAAGGTCAAATGTTAAGGTCAATATAGTAACTTATTTATGGTATATTCAAATTTCACCAAATTTGTTGAAGTGGTTGACCATGGCATATAAATGAAAACTGCATATTAACAAACATATTCCGCAAAGGTCAATTCCAATTATACTGTACTCATAACTTTTCATAAACTAATCAACACATTTTCATCTAAATGTATATATAGTTTATTTTTATTTATTTGTTCTATATTCCAACTACTCCCTCTCGGGCATAGGCTGAGAGCCTGCACACTCCACCGCTGAACACGGCGAGGCCCGTGAGGTCTTGTTCCAGTCTAGTTAGTGAGACATGCGAAGCACCCATTCACGGCTCGAAGCAGTCCCATCTCTGAAGCTGCTTCGCCTCAGCACTTCACCGTCTCATCCCCCAGACTCGGACCCTTCACTCTCAGAATGCCACATATTGAGCAATTAACTCACTAGGCATTACCCCCCTGTAGCATATTTTGAATATGGGAATATTCATACAGTGCTATTTAATCAGGGAACAATGAAGGTATTTTTGGGGGTATTTAGGTGTGCTTTGTGGTAATGCACTGAAACTAGGTACAGCACAAATTCCATTCCAATAACATCTTCCCATTTCCATATAGGGATTCAAACCCGGGTCCATTGGATTACCAGTCCAGTGGCAAGACCACTCCACCTCACCACACCACACTTTATTTGCCAATGAAATTATCATAACAAATATTTCTTCCCTCAAAGGTCAAGGTCATATGGCAAAGTCAAAATTCAAATATGAAAACTGTCATTTTAAATCATTATTATTTCACCAATATCCCTATCCTAGATGTTGTATACTGTATATATACATTTTATTGAATAAATACCACTCAAATATTTCAAGTTTCAAAGTCAAAGGTCAAGGATATAGGTCAAAATAATATGTATTAGTATTACTTCTAAACCAACGGATATATTTTCACCAAGCATTGCAGACAAATCTATTATATCTATACAAAGGTCAGCAATTTCAAAAATAATATATTACTAATAGGTCAAAGTCATAGATCAAGGTCAAATATTAAGGTCTATGGTCACTATGGTTCATTCAAATTTCACTAAATTCACTGAAATGGTTGACATTGGTATACAAATGATAACTGCAAATTACCAAATTCATTCCACAGAGGTCAAAATGAAGGTCAAAGGTCAATTCCAATTATAATCATAATTTATCTTAAACTATTCAATAATTGTTCATCCAAATATACATACATGCTTGATTTTTCAATGATATGATCATGCAATAATTTTATTTTCTACTCTTAAAGGTTAAGGGCACAGGTCAATGTCAAAGGTCAGTTATTAACACTGGTTATAGAAACATTAAATTTCACCAATATCTCTCTCCTAGATGTTGTGTATATAGATAGTTCATATATATTTCAATTTGCAAGGTCAAAGGTCAAGGAAAATGGTCAAAAAATAGATTGATCTCAATTTCTCCAAAACTGTCCTATGTATTCTCACCAAATGTGATAGATATATCCATAAAGTGTATGCAGAGGTAATAACATACCACAAAGCTATATATTATTCAAAGGTCAAGGTCACAGGCCAAGGTCAAATTTTATGGTCGATGCTTTAACTTTGTACTATTGATTCAAATTTCACCCAATTCGCTGTGGTGGTTGGCCTTTACATGCAAATTACACTTATGATTTTTCACACTAATACCATAAAGGTCAATATACAGGTCATAGGTAAATTCCAGCCATTCTTATAGGTCCTGCAAAATTAACGAATAACAATTCACAAACTTAAACTTGTTCTTGATTTGTTAATAGAATGATCACAAAATATATTCATATGTTCCTACTGAAAGGTCAACATAAAAGCTGAATATCTCTCTCTCTCTCTATATATATATATATATATATATATATATATATATATATATATATATATATATGTTAGTATAGCCAGGTAATAGATTCTCGTTTAAACAGACGAGGTTAAAGGCAATGGCAGTTTCAGCATTAAGGATTTTATTGTTACAGCTTTCAATAGTTCTAACAATTTTCCTCTGGGGTTCAGAGATGAGGTACAACAGGTTAGCAAAATTCATGGTGGATCCAACGTTTCACAAGTAAACATCTTGCATCTTCAGGGAAAGGAGAGGTAATGATTAGAATAGGGACAAGGTATCATATTTATACAAAATTCGAGGATCAAGAATAGGAAGGTGGGCGGAGCTACTGCCGGGGTGGTGGCTGTTCATTGGTGGAAGGCAGTCTGTTCGCGAGACGGGCACTAGATCTTATCGGTGGTTGGTTGTTGGCTGTGGGTGGCTGTGATTGGTTGTTGTTGTCAGTTGTGTGCTGAGCGCGGAGGCGTAAGGTAGGGGGGCACGGGGCGAGAGGAAAGGGGGCAACATGCCTGTAGCGCTTGCCTGAAGGAAGAATTTGAAGGTCTTGTGTTTGGTTGTTGATGCTGGGGTTGAGTGTTTGGATGTATAGAGCTTCTAAAATAGCTAGTCTTCTGGGGTCTGATTCTTTGTCGAGTATGGTGGTTTGTTTGTCTAGGTCGGCACGAGTAAGGGCAAGATGGTGGGGGGCTTGATAGTGATCTTTTATAGCGCCAGATTGAAGGTGGAGGGTTAGTCGACGGGAAAGGCGAGTCTGTGTCATACCAACATAGGATAGGGGTCCACAGTCCCCAGAGGTGCAAATATGCTGATATATCACATGATCGTCTTTCGGTTGGTTGGTGGAAATGGGGCGGTTACGGAGGACAAGGTTGGAGGTCTTAGGAGATATATATATATATATATATATATATATATATATATATATATATATATATATATATATATATATATATATATATATATATATATATATATATATATATATACTGTCTAGCCGAGAAGCAAGATAGAGTCGAAAGATGGAGGGAGTACTTCAACGAGTTGCTAAATGTAAGAAATGAAGAGCCAGCAAACATAGTTGGATGGGGTATAGGAGGGAGAAGAAGAGAAGTAGTGGAGGAGGAGGTGGGGATCAGGAGGTCAGAAGTGTGGGCAGTCATGAAAAGAGTGAAGTTGGGGAAAGCACCAGGAACAGATGGAGTGTGTGGGAAAATGTTAAGGTATGGTGCTGAGATAGTGATCGAATGGGTATGATAAATGTGCAAACTAGCATGGGAGAAAGGGAGTGCACCTGATGACTAGAAGACAGGCATAATAGTCCCCCTATATAAGGGTAAAGGGGAAAGAGGAGTGTGTGGTAACAACCGAGGAATATGTCTTCTAAGCGTAGTAGGGAAGGTGTACAGTAGGGTAGTACAAAGGAAATCAAGCAACAACAGTTCTTGACCCTTCTAGGCTGCTTGTCCTGCAAAACACTGAGGATCAAGTGTCCAAACAGTGGTTTAGAGTGGGTAAGGGAACATTGGAAAGGGAACTACTGCCCTGGAACTAATGTCCGTTGCAGGATTAGGAAGTTAGTAGGGGACAGATGGGTTAGTAACTGAGGGGAGGATAAAATAAAGTTATTAATTTACAAACGCAGTCAGTCGCGGGTTTGATGCGAGATATTTGTCTAGGCGAAGTTTAAATGAATCAACGGTGCTGCAGTCTATAACATATAACATCTCGGGGAAGCCCATTCCATAAGTTGACAACTTGATTGAAGAAGACATTTTTAGCTTCGTGTGAGTTAAAAGATTTACCAATAATTTTGCACCCGTTTCCCCGCGTGTAATTAGATTGGTCGATAGTGAAGTACTTACTACAGTTCATATTGTCGATGCCTTTGATGATTTTGAACACTTGAATTAAGTCACCTCTTAATCTGCGCTGGGTTAAAGGAAATAGATTTAATTCTCTAAGACGCTCCTCGTATGGTTTGTTCTTTAGGCTAGGTATCATTTGGTAACTCTACGTTGAACTCGTTCTAGCTTGTCTATATCTTTTTGGTAATAAGGGCACCAGGATTGAAAGCAGTATTCCGAAGAGGGCGGACTAAGGAATTGTAAAGGGTTAGGATAACGTCTTTGGATTTATGCTCAAATGACCTGCCTATAAAGCCAATAATTTTGTTTGCCTTCTTAACAACTTCTGAACATTGTTGACTCGGTTTTAGGTTACTCGATATTGTTACTCCCAGATCGGTTTCTCTGTTTACATTCTTAAGCTGAGTGCCATTCATCAAATAGTTTGCCTTCTCATTTTGGTATCCGATATGTAGTACTTTACATTTATCCGCATTGAAACTCATATGCCAAATATGGGCCCAACATGACAACTTATCTAGATTGTGTTGCATATCGTCAACTTGTTCTTTTGAGAGTACGTTATTTGCAATTTTTGTATCGTCAGCAAATTTTGAGATTGTACAGGTGAGACCCTCATCTATGTCGTTGATGTAAATTAGAAAGATAATTGGTCCTAGTACCGATCCCTGGGGTACCCCGCTACTTACATTGGTCCATTTAGATGCCTTACCGTTTATGACTACTCTTTCCTTTCTGTCGCTGAGCCAATTTTCTATCCATTTCAACACACCGTCTTGTATTCCATGCGCTTTTAGTTTTAGCAGTAAACGTTTGTGGGGAACTTTGTCAAAGGCCTTTTGAAAATCAAGGTATATAATATCTACAGCTTTACTCTCATCGTAGAGGTTGAGGTTTGTTAAACAGGTACGTTTTTTACAAAAGCCCTGTTGAGTATCTTTAACCCTTAATTAGCGGCTCACCACATAAGTCGAGTTAAATATAGCTGGACTTTGTGGCGGCGCTCGACATAGGTCGAGTGGCAATTTCAGCACGTAATGTTGCTGAGAGAGAGAGACAAGTGGTGGCAGGAGACTAGCGAGCGTATGACTGCTCCAGACCACCGCGGCGAACCTACTGACACGAATCTCAGCTCCCTCCTCCCTCTCTCACTCGCTACATACTGAATTATATGGGGAAAGTACCGAATTACATGCTTTTTGCACTCGCGTTGCACGGTTATTGCAAGAAAACTAGCCATCATAAAAGGATCGTTATGGTGTCATTCGAAAGCTCTGTTTATGCCCTTTCAGGGATAGGTACTTGTTTTACGTTCTGGGTCTTATTTAGGCATGAAAATGATCACGTAAACAGCCCTATTTTGGCTAAAAACACCCCGCTGGGCGGTACATATAAATAAACCGCATAGGCCGCTCGTAAGGTGTTAAGTATGTTATTTTCCTCTAAGTGATTTACGAGTCTGTCTCTTATAGTGATTGAGAGAGTGAGCGTGAGAACGGAGAAATGGATAGGTGACAAGCAGGGCGGTTTTTAGGAAGGGAAGAGGATGTGTAGATAAGATTTTTACCCTGAATTGTGTTGTGGAGAAATATCTGGAGAAGCAACACAAGGTGTATGTTGCCTTTATGGACTTGGAGAATACCTATGACAAAGAGGATAGAGAAGGTATGTGGAAAGTACTTAGAACATATACGGAGTAGATGGCAAGTTGCTGAGAGCAGTAAAGAGCATGTATGAGGGTGCAAAGGCGGCAGTACATGTGTAGAATGAGCAGAGCGAATTCTTTGACCTGAATGATGGGTTGGAAACAGGGGTGTGTGATGTCCCCGTGGTTGTTTACTGTATATATGGATGGAGTCATGAAAGAAATACAAGGAAGAGCAGTGGATGTTAGTGTATCGCTGATAAGGGAGGGAAATGAGTGGAAGCTACCTGTAGGCTACTGCTGTTTCCTGATGATACAGTTCTGATGATCGATAATGAATGGGAGTTGCAGGGTCTGGTAAATGTGTTTGGAACAGTGTGCGAAAAACGGAATCTGAAGGTAAATGCGGGGAAGAGCAAGGTTATGGTCTTCGAAAGGGGTGAAGCCACAGAGTGTGAGGTGAAGTTGAACAGTCAGGCTATGGAGATTGTCAGCTCATTTAAGTATCTGGGCAGTGTGTTGAGTAAAGATGGGACTATGGATGAAGGAGTGCAAGAGAGGGTGCAACAGGGGAAGAGGGTTGTAGGAATGCTGAAAGCAGTAACAAGAAATAGGGTGGTCAGTATGGAAGTGAAAAAGTCCTTGCATGACAGTGTGACAATCCCGACACTGACTTACAGACGCGAAGCATGGACGTTGGAGAAGAGACTCAGACCAAGAGTGAGAGGGGTGGAAATGAGTTACTTGAGAAGTGCGTGCAGAGTTACATGGAGGGATAGACAGACGAATGAGAAAGCAAGAAGGAGGTGTGGTGTGGAGGTAGATGTGCTGGAAAGTGTGAAAAGGAACACCTTGAGATGGTTCGGCCATATGGAACGTATGGGAAGCGAGAGAATGACTAAGAGGGTGTATGAGAGCGAGGTGGAAGGACAGAGAGGGAGAAGTAAACCGAAGGAGAGGTGGAAGGATGGAGTGAGGAAGTATATACATGAAGGCAGTGCTGGTTGGGAGGAGGGGCGTCGACTGACTGGGGACAGAGGTGCATAGGGGCGAGTCTTTCGTGGCCACCCCTTCGGGGCTCACGGCGTCAGGCAATAGATATATATATATATATATATATATATATATATATATATATATAATGAGGGAATTAACGCCGGGAACCATCTAATTTATTCAAATTTTCGGCACCTCATGGAGCCATCATCAGGAACTATATATACCCCCTAAAAAAGAGATCAGACTCAGTAAACACTCAAGTAGGGCTAAATATTAATAATTGAAAATACAAATTAAAAGTTCAAAATAACATACAATTCTAGTTACATGATTCTAGTTACATATCTTAAAATAAATTATTCGTAAAATCATCTAATAGGAAATTTACTACCCTCTAATAGACAGGACATTGAAAACACATATGAAAATCTGGACATCGTTCAAATCATAAAGGAAAATCAACGATTAAATATCAAGCGGGGAACAAGCACAAGGTCGGTACAAGAGAATAGGACAACAAATGTCAAAAAGAATAAATTAATAAATACTTATGAGTTACTGCTGACTAGGGAAAGTAAAGGAGGCCTAAATATTTTATATTAATCCTAAATCATCTAAATAACACAAACACTAAATCTCAAGAATAAAATACAAAATTACTTACTGTCCAACCAGCTAGGAGTTGTCGCGACAATGGTCAATGACTAACTGACTCTGAATAAGTTTGAGTCGCCCAATTGTCCTTGTCCAATTGTCATTGTCCTTTTACTATGGAAATTGCGGTGCCCTAGGTCTCCCGCAGAGGTTCTACTCAATCTATATATATAAATATATATATACTGTATATATTATATATATATATATTATACATGTATATATAATACATTATTTTGACAACAAATAAGGTTAAGTACAACTGTCATAAGAAAGGTCAAAATTAGATTGTTTAATAATGTTTTCCTTAACTGACGGAAAAACGCTGCCGTTCGTATTCAAAGGTCAGAGAAGCATTAAATCCAATATTCATTAAAGGTCAAGGTATTTATTAATGTCATTCTTTGTTCATTGTATATTAAATTTTCATAACATGTACCGGCCAAATTTCAGATAATTAATTAAAATATCAAGACATAAGATTATTTATATTATTATGTTTATAATTAATTAAAATATCAAGACATAAGATTATTTATATTATTATATTTATAATTAATTAAAATATCAAGACATAAGATAATTTATATTATTATGCTTATAATTTCAGATAATTAATTAAAATATCGAGACATCAGATAATTTATATTATTATGCTTATAATTTTCCTAAGTTAACTGATAGATTGATGGACAATCTACTGGGGGTGTACAGTTTTCCTATTCAATGTTCAGTTATAATAACATAACATAATGATGAACAATATTTGTATTATACCTTTGATAGTCAATTGTATAGGAAAAAAATAAAAATCGCAGAATTGGGTATGCAGTTTACTTTTCAAAATGCAAAAGCGGCACTTCTACGTTATTAATAAAAAACAAAACAAACGAGACTCTTCAGCTCTCCCGTCAAGAAAATATTTTGCTAAAAGAGAGCTGTGTGACCCGCAGCGCAGCAGACACGATTGGTTGGTTTTACAAAGTGTGTGTGTGTGAGAGATAGATAGAGAGAGAAGAGAGAGAAAGAGAGAGAGAGAGAGAGAGAGAGAGTAGAAGAAAATGAGTGGATACAAAACACTGGAGAAGATTATCGACCTTTCATTTAATACTAATAATCTTGTGCTTGGTAAAACTCTTAAGGGGAGATGGGCCGTTTTTCTGGTCCCCCTTCTTTCTCATGTTTAGCCCCATTAGTTTTCCGATTGTAAATCATTCGCCCCATTAGTTTGTCGTTTTTTAAATATTTCGTCCTATTTCTATAACAATATAGTGTGTCGATTTTGTCCTGGCGATCGATAGCGAACCTGTAGTTTTAAGAGAAATCGGCTTTCGGCCGGGAAGTTTTCTATTGAAAAATATACAAATTTATTTTTAAAGGGGGTCAGCGAGCGTTTTTTTAAGCTTAATGAAGGTCTAGCGAGGAAGCTAAATAAATATATTTATATATAAATAAATAGACCAACAAATATAACCACTCTCTCCTTAAGCTTGGTATTCCAGGTATTTCTTCTAAAACACCGACAAAATCAAATTTAGAGGCGTTGTTAAGAAAAAGATAAATAATAATACCAAATAATAACAAATACAGTAAAATTAAGATTGTGAGTCTCTGTTCCCCCAGACAATATTACAAAAATAGCCTCACAGCAGACACGATTGATTGGTTTCCCAAAGTCCCCACCAGAAATGTTTCACTTTGATCCAGGTCGAGAGAGAGAGAGAGAGAGAGTTACTATGAATAGTTATTATCTCAAATACCTTGCGGTCCATAGCGGGGAGATACTCTAAGTGGATGGAGAGAGATTGTTTAGTGCACTACACTCATTACAGAGTGTGCAAAACACTATCTACTCTTTTCTTAAGCTGCTCTACGGAAGAACTTCTTTACAACATTTGAGGGAAGTTTGTTCCAGGTTCGATCTTATAATTGAAAATGTTTCCACAAATACTAGTTCCGAACCTTTTCAAATCTAACTATCAGCCATTGTTGCGTGTTGTATTCATATTGAGTAAACATTTTGCTATAATTCACATTGTCAACCCCATTAACCATACGAAGAGAAGTATTTTACATCCTTCAAGGAGCTGACCTCGTAGTCTGTGTGCGCGCGCGCGCGCGAGAGAGAGAGAGAGAGAGAGAGAGAGAGTGAGTGTGCTTGAAAGTGAATATAAAACACAGCGTGCATTACAAAGGTCGCATCCCATTTATAGTTGGTAACCCACAATCACCATTAATATTTCCACTACAACCCGTCCATCTTATTCACTAGAACCACACTCATGTAATTACTTCCGACAACGAAGTTGAACGGAGGTTATGCTTTTGATCTGTTTGTCTGTTTGTAAGCAAGATGTATTCCAGTTTTGAACTGATGTTCACGAAATATGGTGGACAGATAGATATGCGCCAAGGAAAAAGTGATTCCGTTTACGAGGTGATCCGGAGATGTTCACGCCATTTGGTGGGCAGATAAGATAATATACGGCAAAGAAGAAGTGATTCAATTTAGGAGGCGATCCGGTTCATATCCTAGAACCCAGGTCCAGAAGGCAATGAGGCCTATGCTATATTAATGGTAAATAACCACTCGGCGTAGGTGGAGGTATGTGCTCTAGTTATTATTATAGCCTTACCAACACCACTACTACAAGAACAACACTCCATTCACTATACTGTATATTACCATTATACCTCATCCACCATCACCAATACAACTTACAATCATTCCAACTACACACTACCACCACACCCTTCTAGCACTACTTCCACGACCACCACCACCTTAGCCACATCCACCCTCAATAACCAATCTTTGTCTTCTTCACCACAACAACACTTCTCCCACAACCACCATCAACACAACACCTTCTCCGACACCACCCTAACAACACCTCCCCCACCATCACCAATACAACACATCTCCCACCACCACAACACCTCCACCACCACCACCTCCCCAAACACCCCCATTACAACACCTCGCCCATCACAACCGCTCCCCCACTACCACCATCACCACCACAACAACTTCCCCAACACCACTATTACCACCACAACACCTCTCCCACCACCACCATCAACGCAACATCTTCTACAACTCCACCACAATACCTCCTCCTCCACCACATCACCTCCTCCACAACCACCATCCCCCTCACAATACCTCCCCTACTTTCACTAACCCCCCCCCCCCCCCCCCCCCCCCCCCCCCAAACACTTCCTCCACTATAACACTCTCCCACAACCCCCCCCCCCCCTCAATAACCAATCCCCACTTCCATCACCGCCACTGTGATCGATAACAAATTCTCCCGATATTGACCCCATAACTCTCTCTCGGTCCGACTCTACTAGCTCGTCCCACACCTGTTCTTGGGAGAGGGGATGGGGGGGAGGAGGGGGTCTGTGTTTTGAAGGAAGATATATAAGAGGACTCTTCTCCTCTTATGTAACACATTTCTTTATGCCTGATTTAACTGCTAACTGTTACCTGGAGCATTTTCTGCTGTGAGTAACAAGCACTTGGTGATACACTATTACGCAACAATTTTACCATTGCAGGCTTTTAAATTGAAGAAGGAGACATGGGCAAAATGTGTGACCCAAGATATGATGACTACCCTTATCTGTCAACAGCAATAACTTGGGCAGAATAGCAACAGCTGTGCAAAACTTTGTATAATTAAAGAACCTTGACCAGAACACCAGGCTAGTTGGGTCCCTGGAAGGCATGTGTCTCACCCTATGGCTTAGACCACAGAAGTCCTGAGATACTAAAAATTCTCTCATTTTCCAGCTGCTTTACTAAACAACAACACTGCATGCCTCACCAGCCCTCCCACGTTGCTAACCAATAGTGCAGCCACAGACATAACCACCTGCATCTCACACCAGAAAACCTTCAGACTTCACCGAGGACGACGACAGCTCAATTGAATACGATACTGATGTTTTTTGCGAGGGATCTCCAAATTCATCAACACATCATAGCCCTGTGAGGATCCTGAAACCATCTTCATTACCCAGGACATTGTCGCTGGTCGAACCGCTGCTTCCCTAACCCAAAAAACTAATCTGCTTCGTGGGCGCCATCTCCCTCGAAGAATGGCGAGGCATTCTCTCCGAAAACCGACTAACCTAATTTCTGCCACGTAAATGAATAATCCGACCCAGTGTAACTACTAAGCTCAGTGCATGCATCCATTTCACCTACACATTACCTAACTTAGCAGTATATCCTGAAATGTGTCTTTTCATGATTTTACAGTTACTATACCTCACCATTTCTTACAGTGCATCTAGTTCTGAGCTTTATTTATCAAAGAGTCCAGGCCTACTATGGGTCTATCCTATGTAATCACATAGAATTAAAGACCATTATAATCCTTGTAATCTATTCACTATAATTAGACCAGAAATATTGACCCCTCACCACTTGTAACTCAAAAAGGGCTAGAGGAGATCCGCAAAACTTAATCTAGTCTTATAGCTACCCCACGAGCTTCTCTATCATGACTTTACCCTACTTGACCATAAAGGAAAATTGAAACACATTCTATCAAAATGTCAGAGCTATTACAGTATACCCGCTCCTTACTTATGTTATGGACGATCCCAAATATTTCACATTAACGATTTTTTTTCTCTATGTGAATGAGGGAGACACAAGGCATAACCGTCTGCAGCGAGTGCCTCCCCCGGATTTAAAAGAGTGACAGGGCCAAAATCAAGGGACGTTCGAGCTACAATGCCTGGACACACAGAGTTTGAAGCAATTTAAGTCATAGGAAGAGGGAAAGACTGATTCTGGAAGAGAGTTCCAGAGCTCAGCAGTTGAATAGAAGAAAGTCTGAGAATAGCATTTCACTCTTGGGTTGGAGAGTTGCACAGAATAGGGGTGGTATTGTGTTGCAAGGCGGGTACTACATACCCTACATAGAGGAGGTGGCATACACTGGGAAAGCTCCGAGGAACACTGATTATTGTAGTAGCAATAGAATAGCGAGAGAGATGCAACATTGTGGTGAAGAGAGAGAGATTACAGAGAGTTGGTGAGTGGACGGGAGTTAATGATACGTAAGGCTTTCCTTTCTACTTTGTCTAGGAGTGCGGTGTGAGAGGAACCTCCCCACACGTGTGAACAATACTCAATACAAGGACGCATTGTGCCCCTGTACAGAGCAAGAAGCTGCGCAGGGGTAAAGAACCCCTTGAGGCGGTTGAGCACACCCAGCTTCTCGAAGGCTGCTTTAGCAAGACTGGTAATATGGTCCTTCTAAGTGAGAGCAGAAGACAAAGAGACACCGAGAATATTGAGAGAAGATGAAGGATTGTTTTTTGTATTGTTGAAGAATAAGGGATAGTCCTCTGGAGGTTCCTGACGGGTAGTAAGATGGATAAATTGGGTCTTGGAAGCATTAAAAGCAACAAGGTTTTCTCTACCCCAATTGGAAATAGTAGCTAGATCAGAAGATAGGTGTTTTATGGCTTCATTACGTTTGCTTTTGAGGGACTGCTGGCTGGGGCGTTCTGGAAAACTAATTGAGTAGTGTAAGGTAGAGTCGTCAGCATATGAATGGATGGGACTGGATGTACAGTTGAGAAGATCATTTATGAAAACAAGAACATAATATAAGAACATAAGAAAATGGGAGTCTGCAGAAAGCCGATTGGCCTAAGCAAGGCAGATCCCTGTCCCACACAACCCCAATTACAAAGCCCAATTATAGGCTCAACACTCTAATACCCTGAGGATCATCTTACCAAAACGGTTAGAGATTAACTCAGGATTACGGGGGTCTGCAGAGCCCTGATTGGCCCAACCCTGCTGATCCCCCTTCACACCCAACCCTTCTCGTCCATATGCTTATCCAATTTTATCTTAAAGCTCCCTATCGTTTTTAATCCCACTATAGCACTTGGTAGTCCATTCCACCCATCTACAACTCTGTTACCAAACCAATATTTGCCTATATCTTTTCTGAAACGAAATTTATCTAATTTGAAACCATTGGTACGAGTTCTTTCGCTATCACTGAGCTTTAGTACATTTGTCATGTCCCCTTTGTTAATCCCACTAACCCACTTGAACACCTCTATCATATCCCCTCTAACTCTGCGTCTCTCTAACGAATGTAAGCCTAATTTCTTCAACCTTTCTTTATATGGAAGATTTCTAATATTATGGATCATTTTTGTCATTCTACGTTGTACTCTCTCCAATGAATCTATGTCCATTCTGTAATAAGGACACCAAAATTGAACAGCATAATCCATATGGGGTCTAACTAATGACAAGTAAAGTTTTAAGATAACATCAGCAGTTCTGTTACTCACACTCCTAGAGATGAACCCGAGAATCCTGTTTGCCTTGTTTCGAACGCTTATACACTGTTGTCTAGGCTTCAAATCATTGCTAACAAACACACCTAGATCTTTCTCACAATTCGAGTTTTCTAATTCCACATTAGCTAGTTTATATTTAACATTTGTATGCATCTTCCCTATCTTTAATACCTTGCATTTGTCAATGTTAAACTTCATCTGCCAATTTACTGACCATTCGTGTAAGGTATCTAGATCCCTTTGGAGGCACTCTATATCTCTATCTGAATCAATTGTTCTCCCCATTTTGGTATCGTCTGCAAATTTACTTATCCTACTAGTTATACCTAAATCAAGGTCATTTATGTATATAACAAACAACAGAGGACCTAATACAGATCCCTGGGGGACACCACTTTTGACTGCTTCACATTCTGACTTCGTACCATTTATGCTGACTCTCTGCTTCCTACCAATTAGCCATGACCTAATCCATCCCAACAACGCCCCACCTATTCCATGCGCCTCAACCTTTCTCATCAATCTCTCATGGGGGACTCTGTCGAAAGCTTTACTGAAATCTAAATATATTATATTATATGACTTGTCATTATCTACTGCTTCATATACCTCTGAGAAAAAACTAAGCAAATTAGTAAGGCAAGAACGTCCCTGAGTGAATCCATGCTGAGAAGAATTTATTAAATTAAATGTATCTAAGTGGTTTCTAATTTTACTAGCAATAATTGACTCTAGTAGCTTTCCTATGATTGATGTAAGACTAATGGGACGGTAATTGGATGCTATTGATTTGTCACCTTTTTTGAAGATCGGAACTACGTTTGCAAGCTTCCAAGCTTCTGGAACTATACCTGTCTCCAATGACTTGTTAAATAAAAATGTTAATGGGTAACTTAACTCATCCCTACATTCTTTTAATACTCTAGCATATACCTCATCAGGACCAGGCGATTTATGAGGTTTCAGTCTGTCAATTTCCTTAAGCACATCATTTCTACTTATAGTAACCGTACTTAACCTATTTTCTATACTATCGCTATATACCTTACGGACTTCTGGAAACTGTGCCAAATTTTCATTAGTGAAAACGGAAAGAAATTGACTATTTAATGTACTGCACATTTCTAAATCATTTTGTCATTTCTCCTATCGAAGTTTTAAGGGGACCAATTACATCTCTAACCTTGGATTTATATAGTTGGTAAAAGCTTTAGGATTATTTTTTGAGTCATTGGCAACCTTAATTTCATAATTTCTTTTTTCTTTCCTAATATCCTTTTTTACCTGTCTTGATAAATTCTGATAGTAAGCAAGTAGGTGAATTTCGCCTTTCCTAATTTTTCTATATATTCCTCTCTTTTGTCCTAGAAGATCTAATAGTCTATTATTCATCCATTTGGGTTGGTTCTGTGTTGATCTAAATTTTCTTTTGGGGATGTATTTATTTTGTGCATTGAATACTGACTTGATAAAATTATCGTATGTATCTACCAAGGTTGACGTCTCTTCCTGACTTAAGATGACAGGTGCCTGAGAAGGGGTACACTCATTTGGATACCTGGATCGACTTAATTTTTTGACCATAGGGTCAGCTAATAGGGCTCTTCTTAACCCCCCATAATTGGCTTTTCTAAAGTCAGGTATTAATGTTGTATTCTCTCTGGTATTACCTTTCCATTGTATATTAACACCTTACGAGCGGCCTATGCAGTTTATTTATGTGTACCGCACAGCGGGGTGTTTTTAGCCAAAATAGGGCTGTTTACGTGATCATTTTCATGCCTAAATAAGACCCAGAACGTAAAACAAGTAACTATCCCTGAAAGGGCATAAACAGAGCTTTCGAATGACACCATAACGATCCTTGTATGATGGATAGTTTTCTTGCAATAACCGTGCAACGCGAGTGCAAAAAGCAGGTAATTCGGTACTTTCAGTACATAATTGAGTATGTAGCGAGTGAGAGAGGGAGGAGGGAGCTGAGATTTGTGTCAGTAGGTTCGCCGCGGTGGTCTGGAGCAGTCATACGCTCGCTAGTCTCCTGCCACCACTTGTCTCTCTCTCTCAGCCACATTACGTGCTGAAATTGCCACTCGAGTTATGTCGAGCGCCGCCCCATAGTCCAGCTTTATTTAACTCGACTTATGTTGCTCGCCGCTAAATAAGGGTTAAAATACACAGAATTGTGGTCACTATTTCCTAGGTGGTCCCCTATCTCTACATTATTTACCATATGTTCATTGTTACTGAAAACTAAATCGAGAATATTATTACCTCTAGTCGGCGTATCTATGAATTGAAATAAAAAACTATCTTGTACTACCTCTATAAACTCCTCAGAATCAGAGTCTCCTATTTGATGCTGCCAATCTATATTCGGAAAATTAAAATCCCCCATAATGCACACATTGCTAAACCTTGATGCCATTTTAATTTCCTCCCATAATGACGTTCCGTCATTTCTACTCATATTTGGCGGTCTATACATAACTCCAATAACTATGGTCTCACTACCTTCGTTAACCTCTACCCAAACACTTTCATTATCGTTATTTAGTCTAATACCTGATTTAATACAGCTTTTTAATGTACTCCTGACAAACACTGCTATACCGCCACCCCTCTTACTTGTTCGGTCATATTTAAACAAACTATATCCTGGTATATCAAATTCTGCTAAAAAATGCCTGGTTTCTGTATTAATCCACGTTTCAGTTAGCGCTATTATGTCTATATTTTCTTTGCTAACAAGGGCTCTAAGTTCGTTCATTTTGTTACATAGACTCCTACAGTTTGTGTAATATACTCTTAATTTACTTCTTTTCTTTATACCTAATTTACCTTTATTTCTAACGACATTTCCATCTTCCGTTGCACCATCACTACTATCATTAGCAATATAGTTATCATTTTTAGCATGAGACTGAATATCCTTATCGCTTTCGCCTGACGCTAAAATTGTTCCATTTAACCTCTCATTTACATTCTCAATAGTTCTGTTCAAACCCCACAACCACCCTATCTAAAGAACTAGCTAATGTAGAAACCCCTAACCGTGAAAGATGAACCCCATCTCTTGCGTACATCCCATCTCTCCCATAGAAACTATCCCAGTTATCAATGAATGGTATTGCTTTTTCTTTGCAATATTTTTCCAAACGGCAATTGACACCAATCGCCCTGGATGTCCATTCCTTGGGAACTCCTCTTCTGGGTAGGATACAATGTACTACAGGGATCCCTCCCTTCATCCTAACTTTATCTAACACATCCCGATACTGCTGCAGAAGTTCCTCACTTCTACCCTTACCAACATCGTTACTCCCGGCACTGAGACAGATAATGGGGTTATCTCCACTATCTTCCAAGATGTGGTCCATCTTCTCTAAAACCCTCCCAACTCCATGGCCAGGCAGACACACAACCTTCCTAAGTTTAGTGCGGGTAGCCCTAACTAAATGTCTTACCATGGAGTCGCCCACAATCGACACAGACTTACCTTCTCGGGACACAGACTTACCTTTCCCTCGGGAGGATCCAGCAGCTGCAGTTGGAGAACCCCTGGTGGTGGCAGAAGCTCCCTTGGTGGTGGTGGTGGTAGAGGTAGTGGTGGTGGTAGGTAGCACAGCGTCAGAGGTTGGAGCTGAGTCGGCGGCAGGCACTTCGGTTATCCCTCCCTTATCCTGACTATCTTTTCCCTCACATTCGTCTCGCAAAGGAGAGAATGTATTTGTCACACTCATACCTATTCTACTATCCTGCTTCTTGAGTGTGACTTTCCCACCCGTATTTTTAACAACCTGCCATTAATAAAAAATGTCATCAACTTCCTCCCTTTTCCCCTTACTTGACTTTATTTCCTCTTGGCTAAGCTTGAAAGCTAGATTTTCGTCTTTAATCAAATCCACTTCCCTCTGAAGTTTAACATTAACCTCCCTCAGAGCCAAGACCTCTTCCTTCACCACAACCATCTCCTCTCTTACCTGGAGAATAAGATGATGCAGATCAGTTAGAGACTCGCACTCCATACCTGCCATGATCCCAATAAGCTTAGCGAGGAGCAAGAAACTAAGTACAGAAAAACAAAAACAAGTAAACTAACAGCTAAAAACTGAGCTATAACACTTTTATATAACACGAGTGCACTGCCCCCTAACACAGGTAGGTCACTAAAGGTCACTGGTAAGTGGTCCGGGCAGGAGCTCAGATTAACACAACCTTCTCCTGTCACTGACTGACTGTGAGCAAGAAAGAGAATAGGCAATAGGACAGAACCCTGAGGAACACCGGAGTTGATAGGATAAGGAAGTGAACGATGGCCATCCACAACCGCAGCTATGGAATGGCCAGAAAGGAAATTAGAGACAAAGGCACAGATGGAGGGATAGAAACCGAAGGAGGGTAGTTCGGAAATTAAAAGGTTTGTGCTAGACTCTATCGAAGGCCTTCGATATGTCTAGGTACTAGTGCAACAGAAAAAGTCTCACTGAAATCCCAAAAGTTGGATGACCAAGAGTTAGTAATATATGAAAGAAGATCACCAGTAGAGCGACCCTTAAGGAAGCCATACTGGCGATCTGAGAGCAGATTATGAGAAGAGAAATGCTTAAAAAATTTGGAAGCAAGAATAGTTTCAAAAACTTTGGAGATATAAGAGATGAGAGCAATTGGACGATAGTTGGAGGGTTGAGAGCGGTCACCCTTCTTTGGGACAGGTTGAATGAGAGCAAACAATTTCAGCCAAGATTAGATCCATACCTGTCATGTATTCACAGCTACTATATATTGCCTAATTTTATAGCCAACCCATAACTCAATCTCACTCTCCCTCTCTCTTTCTCTGACTTCAAATATCTATATATCAATATATACTAATAATTTTATTCGTTAAACATCTTTGCCCCTACTTCTCAACCCTCTCTCTCTCTCTCTCTCCCACTCTCTCACTCTCGCACACGCTCACCCTCACACATTTTCACTCTCACACTCACACACTCTCTCTCACACTCTCTCCCTTTAGTTTTTATCCTGCAGTAACCCCCGTGTTGGAGGCTGGGAGAAACATTCTGGTTTTAACACAAAGGCTATTGGCGAAAATTCAGAATTCTTGGCGACTTTATATTTTGCATTTTTTTTTTTTTTTTTTGGCTACATAAGCGAAAAATGGCGAGCTACAATTTTGCTTTATGAAACGCCTTTGAAATGTGATAAATTGTTTTGTAAGGCGTATTTAAGTAACAGCTAGAATATAAACGCATTTAGTTGAAGGTGATAAAAAACAATCTTATTTGAGAATATATTCTATCTATCTATCTATCTATCTATCTATTGCCTGACGCCGTGATCCCCGAAGGTCTGGCCACGAACGAACCGCCCCCAGTCAGTCGACGCCCATCCTCCCAGCCAGCACAGCCTTCATCCATATACTTCTTCACTCCATCCTTCCACCTCTCCTTCGGTGCACATCTCCCTCTGTGTCCTTCCACCTCGCTCTCGTACACCCTCTTAGTCATCCTCTCGCTTTCCATACGTTCCATATGGCAGAACCATCTCAAGTTGTTCCTTTTCACACTTTCCAGCACATCTACCTCCACACCACACTTCCTTCTTACTTCCTCATTCGTCTGTCTATCCCTCCATGTAACTCCGCACGCACTTCTCAAGTAACTCATTTCCACCGCTCTCACTCTTGTACAGTTGCCCACATAAGTTCTGTTCCTAGTTGTGAGTAAAATAATACGAGTGAAATTGAGAGAGTCGTTTCTTATAATTATCAGTTGACTAATCAGATGAATTAATGACTGTATAAGAAACTACACTCGTAATTCAATCATGTGCACTATATTACCATGTATAAGGTCACGGAGAGGAACAGGACTTATGCGGGCAACTGTACATATCATTACTATTTTGTTTACATAAAGGAAAGGAGGAAAGAAAAATATCATGAAAACAAAATCCATGCTAAGTTGTCCTTCATTTTACTAGGCTGCTATATTGTACAGTTAAGAGCATAAATGGCAACACAACCATACGAATCGGTATCGAACGCAAACGAGACAATGCAATACAGTACTTGATTATAGCTTTGATGCTTCAGAACTCTTAGCTACAAAGGTTCAACGATTCGAATTGATAACACTTTACTACTGGGGAGATTGTAGGCACCAATTGAGGCATATAATAAGGAGTTGCTGTAACTCCTGTTTCATTTGCCTGGCTTCTCCCACTGTTCCTATTTGTGCCTCACCTGCACAGAGTGTAACGTAGCTAATTCTCATAAACACTTCCTCCTCCTATTCATTTCACTACACTTAACAAGCACACCACACTTCTTTCCAATATATAGTGTGTGTTCCGAAATAATCGTGCCAAACTTCAGGATATGATTAAACAGATGATTCTAAGCATAAATTATTCCATAACAAAAATTATAAATTTCTATCGTTTAAGAGGCATTGAAGGTTTTATATAGTGTCCTCCCCTGCATTTCTGTAATGAACTCTTCCAAGCCAAAGTGAGCTAATATGTCTATAATAATTTTGCAACTTACAGAATTATGATATCTTGATAACAACATGGCAAACTAATTGCAGTTAGATGAGGGTGTGGTAAGCTCCAGGAGAGCTAGGCCACCCTTATGGGGAAATACTTAAGAAAATGCCATTTTCAACAAGCGATATCTCTGTAATGAGTAAAATTTGGAATTTTGCTTATGGAAAAATTCATGCTTAAAATAGTTTTCCTAAATTAATCTTGAAGTTTGGCATGTCTATTTTGAGACACCCTGTATATATATATATATATATATATATATATATATATATATATATATATATACTGTATAGCCTATATGCTGAGAACTGTATATTCTACTATACGTACAGACACACAAACACATGCACACCGTCTCTCTCTCTCTCTCTTCGTCTTCTTCTTCTTCTTCTTCAGTGTTATCCTTGTCTTCCACTTTCCTATATTCGGGGTTCTGTACTAGAATTAAACCCTGACCGCCTCGTTTGGATCAAAAGGTATGTGTAGGATCTGTTTAAAATGTATGTATATCACACACACACATACACACATCGACGCATGCACACACACTCACCCTTTCATACATACACGTACTGAAACATCCACATACAGACACCCACTCCCACACACAATCATACACCCGTGCACACACACCCATGCACACACACATACACAGACACGAACAAACACAAAGTAACTCACTCACACACAAATCCACCCACACCCAGACACTAAAACCTAACAAAACGCCCACAGGATCAGCGTTATAACTAAAGGAATCCCGTGATGTACACAAAATTACCCATTGTTATTTTTGGCCATGGCAGGAACCTATTTACAATGTGTTTCTTTCTTTTTTTCTGTTGGGGGGGGGGGGGGGGGGCTGTAAGAAACACGAGCTCTATAAAATTTAGGGAGCAGTCAGGTGCAGTGTGGACCCGATTTATACGGCAACAGGAAGAGAGAGAGAGGTACATAGACTTACATAGATACACATATTACACAGACCTTGCGGTCCCTACTAGGTAGTAAGGACTTAATGTTAATACATTATTAGCTACAAAATGGAAGGTAAGGATAGCAAACCAGAAGAGAGAGTACAAAGGGGTACAAAGGAAAACAAGCAACAACAGGTCATGCGACCCCTCGAGGTAACTTGCCCTCCAAAACACTGCTGTTCCAATTGTTGCAACAGTATTTCGGAGAGAATGTGGGAAAGCTGTGAGAAGGAAGTGTTGCCTTTGGGCCTAGTCCATGGCAGGGGAAATTATATTAAGATCTATTACTATGGGTTTCAGAGGCCGTGTGGCATCGTTTTTCGGGAATAACTTATTAACAAACAGTTGGATCAGTATGATATTTTGACACAGCTTTTTTCACACCGTTCCCTAATTTTTGTCAATATAGTGCATTACCAAAAGTGTAGACATAAGCCACTTGTCCCTGTGTCATGAGGTTAAAGTCGCACATTAATGACTAAGAAACGGACAAGGCTACCGTGGCTTACCTGTGAGAACCACCAAACCATTATTGCTCCTCCATCAAACACAGTAGTTATCAGCCACCACCCAACCCTATTATCGCCTTTAAATTCAAGTAATCTGTCAATATCAAGTATAAATATACAAACAGTTTGTAGTTTTGTATATTTATTACTTGAATTTAAAGGTGATAATATGGTTGGGTGGTGGCTGATAACAACCGACGTGTTTGATGGAGGAGCAATAATGGTTTAGTGGTTCTCACAGGTAAGCCACGGTAGCCTTGTTCGTTTCTTAGTCATTTATGTGCGACTTTAACCTCAAGACACAAGGACAAGTGTTTTCTACACTTTTGGTAATACACTATATTGACAAAAATTAGGGGACGGTGTGAAAAAGCTGTGTCAAAATATCATACTGATCCAATTGCTTGTTAATAAGTTATTCCCGAAAAACGAATCAACGCTGCCACACGGCCTCTGAAACCCATAGTAGGTTATTGAACGAACACTCCTAAAGAAATTATGTATTCAATTATCTTGGGTTCAGGGCAAGGTGCTTGTCTAGGCGAACTTTGAACTTTTCAACGGTGTTGCAGTCTATGATATCTCGGGGAACCCATTCCACAAGTTGACGACTTGATTGAAGAAGAAATTTTAGGATTTGTTAGAGTTGAATGATTTACCAATGATTTTGCAGCCATTTCCCCGCATGTAGTTTAATCGTAAAATATGTACCACAGTTCATGTTCTCGATGCCTTTAATGATTTTTTAAAACTTGAATAAGGTCACTTCTAAATCTGCGCTTGATTAATGGATATAAATTGAGTTCTTTAAGACGTTCCTCGTATGGTTTGTTCCGAAGGCAGGGTATCATCATCGTAACTCTACATTGAACTCGTTCTAATTTGTTTATATCTTTTTGATAGTAAGGGTACCAGAATTGAACGCAGTATTAAAAAAGTGGGCAGACTAATTAATTGTAAAGGGTGAGGCATATGGGTGAGGATATTGTCTTTTATTTATGTTCAAATGATCTACCTATGAAACCTATAATTTTATGTGCCTTCTTAACAACTTTAGCACAACTTTAGCACAAATTGTGCTAAACTTATTTATCCTAATTCTATTTCCCTCACACATTGTAACGTAAATGATTAAGTTGAAAATGTTCTTGATATAAATATAGATATTGTTAATGAACAGTGCATACTTAAAGTATATCACAAAGTTGATGATTTTAATTTTAACGTAATAAACTTTCCTTTCCCTAGTAGTCATATCGATAGTAAGATAACTTATAATTGTTTGTATTCCCAGTTAATAAGATTTTGTAAAATTTTCACTAAAGTATATGACTTTTGGGCTAGAGCTAGGTTACTATACAGACTCTTAGTAGACAGAGGTTATGAGGCAAGTCAATTGTTACATAAATTTAATCTTTTTAGGGTCAATTACTGTGACTGTATTCTAAAATTTGACATAAATAATTGTAATCAAGCATTTTTAACGTGAAGTTTCTTGTATAACCTCTGCTTACTTTGTGTCTGCTTGTATTTATTGTTTATCTTTTTCTATTTTTAATATTGATGATGATTTTTGTAATTGATTGTTCTTGTTAAAAGAGTACTCTTTGTTTAAATCTGTTGTTACTATTTCATATTTTGTAATTATTTGTCTTTATATTATATCTATTCATTGTCGATAGTATCAATTGCTTGCTTTAGCGATTTCCTTAGTTTATTTGTACGATAAATGTAGGTTATTTGTAGGGTAGTTATTGATAGGGGTCACTTGAGGCATGTTATGCTTACAGGTACCTACCCAATAGCACTATCGTTAGTGAGTGCTATATATGTATTTTTTGTAATATATATATATCTTACTAATTTTTATTTTGTACTATTGTTAATGTCTTGTCAAGTTGCAAATTTGATTTTAATATAACATTTTAACACTAATTGTAGTTTCTTTTATTCATGCAGAGTTTAGTAATATTTGCCAGAATGTCCCGGACTTCCCAAATTGACTAATTCCCTGAACGTGACGATAGTGCGTTGTTATGTGTGCAATTAGTTTGCTTGGTAACCAGATTAACTTGCTCATGTAGTAATGTACACCCTACTGTATGTGGTGGATTGTGTTCTTTCATTTCATAAATTTTATTTTATTAAGCGTTGTTTCCACATAGCGATTTTGATATGTAGTTTTGACTTTATATAGTCTTTGTCCCAGTTTTGGTTTGACTTTGTTTGCAAGTTTTACATTTTAATTAAATTACTAAGCTATTGTTACTCCTAATTCGGTTTCTCTGTCTACACTCTTTAGTTGGGTGCCATTCATCGAGTAGTCTGCTTTTTCATTGTGATATCCGATAAGAATACTTTACACTTATCTTCATTTAAACAGAGAGAGAGAGAGAGAGAGAGAGAGAGAGAGAGCGAGAGAGAGAGAGAGAGAGAGAGAGAGAGAGAGAGAGAGAGAGAGAGAGAGAGAGAGAGAGAGAGAGAGAGAGAGAGAGAAAGAGAAACTACTACATAATTATAAGACCACTACATATTATGAGAGTCGAGGGGTTATAAGCCAGATCATGAATTATAGCAAACATAATAAAACAAAGCGGGGGGGGGGGGGTTTAGAGGGCTTTACATCTCCCAATTTCACATCTAAAATATAAAAAGTTAGCCAATCTATTATCGTATGTGATAAAAAACATAAACTATCCCAATCCATGTTGTTGTTGTTGTTGTTGTTCCCCAGGCTGCCTGGCCGAACAGCCCCAAGGTCCCGAGCAAGACCAAGGCCATAGAGCACCCCCACTAAACCCTCCCTGCTTACCACTAACAAAGCCCGGGTGACCGAAGCCACTCTAAGGCAGGGAGCTGAGGAGGGCGCGGAAACGCCCGGGAAACCAAAGCCCCACCCAAGGCCCTGTGCCCCTCAGCAATTATGAAGGGAAAGTTGAGGGGCAAGGGAAAAATGTGACGCTTTGGCTCCCAATCTGCCAACTTTTAGGTTGGCAGTAGGGAGGTCGATCCACGGAAAAGACGCCGTCACTTGAGAACTAGAAGATATATAAGTAAAAGGAACAGTCAGAGTAAGCTATGGGCATGGCAGAGATCGCTCAGCTCTCACTCTGATAGACCAGCCCATCACCACATGACTAGAACCCAATCCTCTCAGCATCAGCTAGGAAAGGCCCTAGAAAGCCGCCTTTGGCGGAGGGATAGCTCCCCTATTTCAACTCCTTTCGGAGTTGGGCACCCGCCCGCCCAATCCATGTTATAATTCATGCTGTATTGGCTTTAACCCCTTCTATCCTGGCGACGTCTTATTAACTTTATATTGGCTACTATTAGACGATTTCATTCAGATTAAAAAGGGTCTCCAGCAATTAGCAGGCCTCGAACTATCTCATTTAACCCTTTTAACTACCACATATCCTTCTTAAACTGCACACAATCGTCTGAATATAGCTAGAACATAATTAACAGGACTGTCGCCGGTACAGAAGGGGTTAAGCCAGTGTCACACGAAGTCTTTCTTACAGCAATTAGGAACAATTATCAGAATTATACATTAATTAATCTTAAACCACCAAACATAATATTCTAATGTCAGACTAGTTCCCGATCCCAATGTAAGAAATAACCTTGCTCTTATGAAATTACCGGAAATAGCGCTCGTGTGACATCGCCCTTTGAACCATAAATCTTTTCTATGTATCATTTGTGTATCTTTTTGTATCTGTTATGTGTTTCTTTCTGTGTATCTTAACCCTTTCTGTATAATATGACGCTGTTTTCACTAAATTTTGGATACTAGTTGACACCTTTGCTTTGCTTTCACCGACCCTTCAAGAGTCGGAACTGTTAAAGTATATCTCATTTGACCATCTGACTGCCAACATTCCTTCCTAAGCTAAATAAATCCGTCTACTGATGGCCAGAAGGGAACATAAAGAATGCATAAGAAAGGGTTAATATATTCGGCAGAGTGTTTTCATGAGGGCCGCTGGGTGGAGGAAGGGTAGGAGGGAGGGGGAGTGAGAGTTGTTATCGTGAACTTGGCAATTTCATTAAGCCGATGTCACACGAGCGCTTTTTCCGGCAAATTTCGATGGTTATGATTTTTCTCGTGATATATTCAGTCTCTTTTACATTGGAATTGGAAACTAGACTAAAGGTAGATTGTGCCAGGTGGCTTATTTTTTGCGTAGCTATAATTTTAAAGATGCCAGACTACAATTGCACACACACACACACACACACACACACACACACACACACACACACACACACACACACACACACACAACATTAAATATACGCACCAAATACACACACACGCACAATTAAATATACACACCAAATAAACACACACAAAATATACAAAACACACACATAAGTACACACCACACAAAACACACACAACGGACCAGAGTATAAAAGAACAGCAGAGTACACAGTAGAACACAACATGAAATAACACCACTACTACTACAACCACCACCACTACTACTACCATTACTAACAACAACAACACATCCACCAACACACCTACTAACCACCACCTCTACCTCTGACACCAAAATCAGCAACATCACTATCACTACCACTAACAACAACACAACCACACTAACCACTAACAACAACACAACCACACCAATCACAACTACCATTATCATTATCACTAGTAATAACACATCCATCACTAACAATAACAATAACAACAACACAACCACACTAACCACTAACAACAACACAACCACACCAATCACAACTACCATTATCATTATCACTAGTAATAACACATCCATCACTAACAATAACAATAACAACAACACAACCACACCAATCACAACTACCATTATCATTATCACTAGTAATAACACATCCATCACTAACAATAACAATAACAACAACACAACCACACCAATCACATCTACCATTATCATTATCACTAGTAATAACACATCCATCACTAACAATAACAACAACAACAACAAAAACAACGCACCACTAAGGCACTACCAATAACACAACAATAGCACACAATTTTTGTTTTATGTGAGTGAGGGAGACAAAAGTCAGAGCTGCCTGTGGCGAGTGCCTCCCCCAGAGTTGAAAGAGTGACAGGGCCAAAATCGAGGGACGTTCGAGCCAAAATGCCTGGACACATGGAGTTTGAAACAGTTTAAGTCATAGGAAGAGGGAAAGACTGGTTCTGGGAAAGAGTTCCAGAGCTCAGCTGTTGAATAGAAGAAAGATTGAGAATAACATTTCACTTTTGGGTTGGAGAGTCGTAAAGAGTAGGGGTGGGATTGTGTTGCAAGACGGGTGCTACATGCTCTACGAAGAGGGGTTGGTATACACTGAGAGATCTCTGAGGAACACTGATTATTGTAATAGCGGTAGAATAGTGAAAGAGATGCAACATTGCGGCGAAGAGAGAGAGATTGCAGAGAATTGCTAATGAACGTGAGTTAATGAGATAAAAAGCTTTTTCTTCTGTTTTGTCTAGAAGTGCTGTGTGAGAGGATCCTTCCCAAACGTGTGAACAATACTCAATACATGGGCACACTGTGCCTTTGTACAGAGCAAGAAGCTACCCAGGGGTAAAGAACCCCTGGAGGCGGTTGAGCACACCCAGCTTCTGGGAAGCTGTTTTAGCAAGAGTGGTAATATGATCTTTCCAAGAGAGATCAGAAGAAAAAGAGGCACCGAGAATATTAAGAGAAGATGAATGGTTAATTTGTATGTTGTTGAAGAGTAGGTCATAGTAGACAGATGGAGAAATTGAGTTTTGGAAGCATTGAACGTAATAAGGTTTTCTATGCCAAAATTAGAGATAGTAGAGAGATCAGAAGATAGGTGCTTTATGGCCTCCTTACGTGTGTTTTGGAGTTCCTGCTGTGAATGATGTTCTGGAAGGCTAGTTGATTATTGTAATGTAGAGTGGTCAGCATATGAGTGAATGGGGCTGGAGGTGCAGTTGAGAAGGTTGTTAATGAATAAAAGGAAGATAATTGGAGGTAGGACAGATCCCTGAGGAACACCGGAGTTGATAGGTTGAGGAAGTGAACGGTGGCCATCCACAAATTAAAATTAAAATTAAAATCAATTATTTAGCTCATAAATTTACAAGGATAGTTTTACACAATAACATATATAAGCTGAGCCCGCTAAGCATATGCTTTCCAGCAGGCACCTTGTTTTATGTTGATACTGTCACTAATGATACATGGCAGCTATGAGGCAAACAAAAAACTTACAATATATGCAACAAGTATTAAAAAGAAGAGAACAAAATGTTTAAAGTAAATTATCAAATAATAAAAAAAAATATTAGAAACATCAAGTGGTCTCATTCAAAAAGGTATTCTATATTGGAGTGTATTGCATGATACAGTAATGTTTGATTTTATTTTTGAATGCATTAATGGAGGATGAAGACTTGATATCATTGGGAAGTGTGTTCCATAATTGACAACCCCGATAATGTACAAATAATTGTGACTGGGTAGACGAAACAAATGGGACTGCCAATTCGTTTTCATTTCTAAGATTATAATTAGTATTATGTTTAAACTTATATTCAATAGGGCAATGTATTATATTATTTAGGGATTTATGTATAAGAATAGCTAGAGATTGGTTAAAAATATCATTCAGTTGTAACATTTTCAACAGAATAAAAAGTGGCTGCGTATGCTGCATCCTAGGGCAACTGCAGCCATTGAACGGCCGGAAAGGAAATTAGAGACAAAGGCAGAAAGGGTAGAAACCGAGGGAGGGTAGTTTGGAAATAAGAAATTTGTGCCAGACTCTATCGAAGGCCTTCGATATGTCCAGCACAACAGAAAAAGTCTAACAGAAGTCCCGAATGGAGGATGACCAAGAGTTAGTAAGATAAGAATGAAGATCTCCAGTAGGGCGGCCCTTAACCCATAAAATTATGACCATCCTCTATAGAAGTTTTTGTGGTGCAATGCGACTGCTTGAGCCCGAGAGCTAAGAATTCAGAAGATTCAAAGTTGGGAACACAAGAGAAAGCAAGATTGTTGCGCACATATACGCAACATCTACCTTTGGCTTGAAACTGAAGATGGAAATAGTAGAAGGATACAGAAAAGGGTTTGCTGTCAGTAGTCTCAGACACCTGAGTTTCGGTGAGAAAAAGAAGATCAGGTTTGGCAGAGGAGAGGTGGTGGTCCACAGAATGGAAGTTAGAAGAAAAGCCACGAATGTTGCAGAAATTAATAGTAAGAGTAGAAAGTAGTGGTCCAGAGCAGGTCTTGATTGCGTCATCATTATTTTGGAAAATAAAGTAGTGTATCATGTAAGGTGTTTGAAGTCTTTGTGGCGTAGTGCATAAGTGCACTGATTTTCAGTGTGAGCGTCCTGGGTTCGAATCCCCGGACTGCCACATGAATTTGTTGATTTAATTAATTGAGTTTAGAAGTAAAGTTGGTTAGTGTAAAGAACATAAGAATATTGATAGGAGGAGAACAACAACAACAACAACAACAACAAAAACCATACACCACAAAAGCGCTATACAACCCCCATACCCCACCTACAACAACAACATCAACAACAGTAAAACATAATCAAGGACAAGGAAACACAAGTAGCCCCAGTCACAACAAAGCAAGCAAGAGGCGAGGAAAGTGGAAAATAAAGCGATCTGGCCATAAATCGTAGTGGAGGTGGTGGTGGTCCCCTTGCCATTTGTCAATCAGGGGGGTGAGTTAATGTGGTGGAGAGAGAGAAAGAGAGAGAAACTCAAGTATAATGAGCAAAAGGAGAGATTGGGTTAAAAAGCAACCAATATTTTTTTTAAGGAATTTAAATGAGTAGATGTTGGTATGATACATGATCCTACCATCTATAACCTATAATATTTCAAGGATATTTCGTATCAAAGCATTTGATGCGTTTCTTCAACCGACTACTGAATGTCCCAATCTCTCAACCATACAAAATGACAGGGAGCACCAATGTTTTAAATATCCATAAACTCGTTGTTTTTCCATAGATATAAGCAACGCCATTTCCTTTTATTCAGAGTTCATAAGCACATTTCCTTGGTTAAAGCAACGATTTACATTGTGGCTTGACTTATCCCTGGCTTAAATCTCATTATCATGGTAAGGGATTTATCCGAGACCTAGATGTTCTTGCCACATTTATGAAGAAGTCTCACTGCTGCATTAAACAAGTTGACTAAAGACCTAATTTTCAGTATAAGTCCAAGAGACCTCCTTTCCCATTGGCTTAGAGCCAAGGGCCAGAGCAAGAATCTCCAAAGCTAAGATTATGCCAATGTAAGATCAATGTCAGTGATCCTGTTATTACCGTAAAAATGCTCCTCGGTGATTATTTTTTTACTGTCCAGCCCAGTAACCAGTCAATCAAGTGTTGAAAAGTCAAGCTGCTAAAACTCATCCCTCTCTCTCTCCTGAATAAAGGGGGATTGTCTGCTCACTGCACTTGACAGCAACCTCTCTCTCTTTATTGATTTCAGACACAATACAGAACATTGCTGCAGATACTCTGCAAAATTTCAGAAGTTGCCATAGGGTTATATGATACAGTGAACCATATTAATTTTTGGAATGAACTGAGACTGCAAGCAGCTATGTTGATTTTCAAGTTGGCATTTCTGGAAATTGTTAACTACTTATATGAATTCACATTACTCAGATATCTGATCTAATACCAATTTATTTCGAATTTACATCGTCAGAACATGAACATAAACCTTGTCTGGCATACTAAGCTGTGACTGCAGTTTTGTCAAACCATTATATTTCTTTAGATTGTGATGACTCAACTCTTGTTGCAGTCAGTGAGTATAGTACTATTTTGACAAATGACAGCCAGAAGTGCATGTAACCCATAGATTAGGGTTGCACCCCAGCTTTTTACAGTTCTCAATGTCACAGAATTCAAGTCTCTGAAAGATAAGGTGGGTATTCACATATAGGGGGGTCAGGCCCATGGGATAAATCATTCACTGTTTGAAGGTGTCCAGATATGTACAACTCTTCATGTACGTACGTATCCCAGTGGGTTCTCCCCTCACCGTTTTATGATGCAATATAACCTTTGAATAACTGTCTTTCATCTTTCTTTAGGAAAGCTTGGGCTGTAATGTATGAGAATAAGATCTGTACTGAAAACCATCTCTAGTCAATCTGACAGCACAACTCGCTTTTACATTGTCTAGCATTTCTCCGGCAACAAAGCTTCTCCTTGACCTTAGTTTAGTTCCAAAGAGGCTCAGTAGCTGCTGAAATAATTGCACGATGAAATGTTCACACAATTTTGAGAGGATTTCCAGCACCAACCAGGCTATGGTCAGCAGCAAAGAACTAAGTACTCATTTAGACCCTGCAGTTTTGAAAGATTCTACAAGGAGCATCTACGAGGATGAAATAAATATATTTTCCCAGAGTGATAGTAGGGAAATACTTAGTCCAGCACAGTATGTTTGGTCATTGGAACTAAGATTCATTAATCCTCAGCTTATGGTGCCTTGTTAGACTCAGAAAGAGCGATTGTATTCTTATTGTCATAGCCATGAAGACCAACACACCTCTTGTATTAATACTAGGAACTATATTGCATTCGCCAAGCTCAATAGGTGTACCATACCTAAGATGTTGGATGTTTGGTAAAGAACAGTTCTTTGTCTTCTAGGTCACTCTTGTCCGTAGGAACATTCACTTCAATAAGAGGGATGAAGTAGCCTACAATGTATGCTTTAACCTAACATCAGTATACACTCATCGACCGATAAGAAAACGACAAATGAAATAACAATGGAAGTGAGACTGCCATAGCGATCATTGTAGCCAGATCAGTAGTATATATAACCATTACAAATAATCACAGGTCTGCCAGGTTACCTCACTTCGGCCAGAGAAACAATTATCAATCCTCAGCCTCTCTAAACAGATAAGCTATATTCGATTATCATATTCACTCGCCGGTTTTAGCACCGCCAACAGCTCCGCATCGCCACTGAGAAAACTCGATCCTAATTTGAGTATTTCATATCCCTATTCCCTTTATTCATTGCATGAACAGTAGTTAAGTGCTTGTTTAACCTCCACATAGTTCTGTAGTTGCCGTGCATGTTATTTTATTGCTTTTCTGACTGATAAACATTGTTGTTTACATTTGTTATCCTAGCTTGTAGCAGACGACGCACGCGCACCTCTAATCGACCTAGCTTTGTATTTTCTTATTAACTCTAGTAGTTATCGTATTCAGTATCCTACTGTAGCTATATATATCTGTAATTTTAGTTGTCGCTTGCATGATCTTGTAGTAACCTTTGACTGATAACTTTGTTTATCTAAATATAATCCTGCTTGACTAGCCTACAGTGACACCAGCACCATCTGTTGATACAGTATATTATCCCCTTGTGTGCAGTTACACTTTATTCTTATATAATCTCTATTTGGTGAATTATATATTTAGTTACATATTCTATTATATATATATATATATATATATATATATATATATATATATATATATATATATATATATATATATATATAAGAACATAAGAACATAAGAAAATGGGAGTCTGCAGAAAGCCGATTGGCCTAAGCAAGGCAGATCCCTGTCCCACACAACCCCAATTACAAAGCCCAATTATAGGCTCAACACTCTAATACCCTGAGGATCATCTTACCAAACCGGTTAGAGATTAACGCAGGATTACGGGGGTCTGCAGAGCGCTGATTGGCCCAACCCGGCTGATCCCCCTTCACACCCAACCCTTCTCGTCCATATGCTTATCCAATTTTTTCTTAACCCTTATTTAGCGGCGAGCAACATAAGTCGAGTTAAATAAAGCTGGACTATGTGGCGGCGCTCGACATAACTCGAGTGGCAATTTCAGCACGTAATGTGGCTGAGAGAGAGAGACAAGTGGTGGCAGGAGACTAGCGAGCGTATGACTGCTCCAGACCACCGCGGCGAACCTACTGACACAAATCTCAGCTCCCTCCTCCCTCTCTCACTCGCTACATACTCAATTATGTACTGAAAGTACCGAATTACCTGCTTTTTGCACTCGCGTTGCACGGTTATTGCAAGAAAACTATCCATCATACAAGGATCGTTATGGTGTCATTCGAAAGCTCTGTTTATGCCCTTTCAGGGATAGGTACTTGTTTTACGTTCTGGGTCTTATTTAGGCATGAAAATGATCACGTAAACAGCCCTATTTTGGCTAAAAACACCCCGCTGTGCGGTACACATAAATAAACCGCATAGGCCGCTCGTAAGGTGTTAAAGCTCCCTATCGTTCTTGATCCCACTATATCACTTGGTAGCCTATTCCACCCATCTACAACTCTGTTACCAAACCAATATTTGCCTATATCTTTTCTGAAACAAAATTTATATAATTTGAACCATTGGTACGAGTTCTTTCGCTATCACTGAGCTTTAGTACATTTGTCATGTCCCCTTTGTTAATCCCACTAACCAACTTGAACACCTCTATCATATCCCCTCTAACTCTGCGTCTCTCTAACGAATGTAAACCTAATTTCTTCAACCTTTCTTCATACGGAAAATTTCTAATATTATGGATCATTTTTGTCATTCTACGCTGAATGACATATATATACTTGTTTTTGTTTTTTTAGATAGGTTATCACCCCGGGTAGCCTACTTCTGCATATTTCATACTTTTTGTTTTCGGTTAGTCTAGGCTATCATCCCTGGTGGCCTATTTCTGCGTACTTAAATTTTTAAATTTTCAGTTAGGCTATCACCGTTGGTGGCCTATTTCTGCGTACCGGTATTTCATAATTTTTGTTTTCGGTTATTTTTGTTTTCGGTTAGTCTAGGCTAACATCCCTGGTGGCCTATTTCTGCGTACTTAAATTTTTAAATTTTCAGTTAGGCTATCACTGCTGGTGGCCTATTTCTGCGTACCGGTGTTTCATAATGTTTGTTTTCGGTTAGGATAGGCTATAACCCCTGGTGGCCTATTTCTGTTTAAATAAAAATAAAATTGTTTTCGGTTCGGCTATCACTGCGTATTCAAATTTAATTTTGTTTTGTTTTAATTTTCGGTTAGGCTATCACCGCTGATAATCTATTTGTGCGTATTTCAACATTTTTGTTTCCGGTTAGGCCTATTTAAGTAAGTGAAGGGACCTGAAGGGAGTGAAGTGTTTTTAAAGTGAGATAAGTGTTTTTAAAGTGAGTTTAGTGTTTTTAAAGTGAGTTAAGTGTTTTTAAATGAGTGAAGTGATCTGAAGAAAGTGATCGTCACCATGCCTCGTGCCTGTACGAACTGCGCCGGTAGGTTTGGTGCTTCCATGTTTGCTCCTGCCGATCCACAAGTCTGCCGACTCTGCCAGCAACGAGAGGATTTGACAGCAAAATTGGATGAAGCCCACAACAAGATCAACGCCCTCACCAGCAAGCTGGAATCACTCCTAGAGTTTGTAACACTCAATGTTGGAGTATCACTAACTCCAATTGTTTCAACTCCAACATCCACCACCGCCCCAACGTCATCTGCCAACAATCCAACACCTGCAGTAGCCACTGCAGCATCTTCTGACGAACCTGAGCCGACATCAAACCAGGACAGCCGCCCTGTTCACCTTAGTCTCTCCCCCACTCCTCGTGCAAGAAGCCTGGAAGCACGAACAGTACCAACCCCTCGCCCCCGTTCTAACCACTCCTCTCCCCGACCTGTACGCAGAGTCCCGCCACCACAGGTTTCCGGATTTACACCAGTGAGGAACGGTGCACGGCCAACGCAGAAAAGGTCTCATCTACCAGTCACAATGTCAAACAGATTTGAGATATTGGTAGAGATGGAAGACGAACCAGAAGAGACCAGGCTCGTTGGGGATTCCATCCTACGAGGACAGGTCGAAGAGTTCTGCGACAGAGTCCCAAATAGACGAAACAGATTTTGCATCCCAGGAGCTGGACTGGACGACATTGTGGAAGCCTTCGAAGATACCACAAAGGATGCAAATGAAAATACCCTTTTTGTCATCCATGCTGGTTCAAATGACGTCATGCGCACCAGATCCGAAGAGTTGATGGAGAAATATCGCAAGATGATCCAGCACTACAAAAACAAGTCAAGGAATATCATCATCTCAAGCATTCTCCCCAAGATCGACGCACCTGACAAATTCTACGACAAGGCCTTCAGCACAAATAGCCGACTAAAATATTTGGGTCTGTGGGAAGAAGTTGAATTCATCAACTTCTGGGACAACTTCTACAACCAGCCTACTCTGTTCCGCAAGGATGGCACTCATCTAAACCCTGTGGGTTTAGCACGCATGGGTCGTCTCCTACACGAAGCAGTCCGCAGCCATGGATAAAAAAATGCCATCCGAGAAGAAGCAGCAGTGATATAAATCATCCAACGCCAAGCAAAAAACAGAGGCAACCGAGGACCACCAGCGATAAGGACCGAAGACAGCGAGGACCGAGGACAGCCATGAACATAAATGTAGATCCGACAAGAACCAAAAATATTATTAAAGAGCGTTCCGGGAGTTCTAAAATAACAAATTTAAAGGTTTTCTATGCAAACGCTCGTAGCATACGCAATAAATTTTCAGATTTAGAGGAGCTAGTGTTTACAGAAAATTATGATGTGATTGGCATAACAGAATCTTGGCTCAATACAGAAGATAGAGACTTTTTAGCAGAGTATTCACTTCCCGGTTATGTAATGTTTGAGAAAAGCCGAATAAATCGAAATGGAGGTGGCGTTTTACTTTATATCAAAGAAAGTCTTAACCCTACCCTCTTGTCAAAACCTCAAATTGTGAACGTCGACACATCTTTTGTGCTATTAAAGAATAATAAAGGTACAAAAATAATACTTGCATTAATATACAGACCTCCAGCTCAATCAGTGCAAACTGACCGAGAAATTTACGAACAAATTGCAGATGTAAGTAACTCAAAAGATACCGTAATTTTTGGCGACTTTAATTTACCTGTGACCAAGTGGGGCGATACTCTTACTTCACACTCCGGACATGACTTGTATACGAACTTGCAAGAGAGTTTGCTTTATCAATTTGTACGAACGCCGACCCGTGGAAATAACGTTCTTGACATTGTACTTGCAACAAAAGAAGAATTGATAGAGAATTTGAATGTTGGTGATGAATTCAGTATCAGCGACCATCGTACGATAACTTTCAGTTTAAACTTTACTAGTAACGAACCAAATAGTAGCATCGAAAAAGTCCCTAATTTCAAGAAAGCAAACTTCCATAAACTTAGAGCTATGTTTAAAGAAACTGACTGGAGCTTTTTAATTAACAATAACGACATAAATACATCTTGGAAGTTTTTCGAAACCACTTACCTACAAGCAGTGCAAGACTGCATACCATCGAAAATACGGCGTCCAGGCCATAATAATAAGCCCAAATGGTGGAATAAAGATATTTCAAATTGCCTGCTTGCTAAAAAATTTGCTAATGATAGATTAAAATCCTCACAAAATGGCGAAGAACGGGTTAAATTTGTAGAGCTACGACGCAAAGCCAAAAAGTTAATTAAGCAAAGTAAAAAGACCTTAGAGTTACATATTGCGAATCAAAGTAAAACAAACCCGAAAGAATTCTATAGTTATATCAGAAAGAAAAAAGTAGTTACTTCAACTGTTGGACCGTTAGTCGATGAAAATGGAGAATACACCAAAGATGAAGTACAAATGAGTAATGCCCTCAATACCTTCTTTGCATCAGTTTTTACAACAGAAGACCTCAGTGATATCCCTACACCATCGCCGATTCAGATTGATAATTCAGATGTTCTAAGCAATATCACCGTTACAGAGAGAGAAGTATTGAATTGTTTATATAAACTCAAGGTAAATAAAACGCCTGGACCTGATACAATCTCGCCTAGAGTTCTAAAGGAAGCTAAGGATGAGCTCTCCAAACCAATGACATTACTATTCAATAAATCCTTGTAGTCTGGAACTATGCCTGATCAGTGGAAGCTAGCCAACGTAACACCGATATTCAGGTCCTGATGTGGCGGCGTCTACGCCGTGGGACCACCTCCCGGAGCTGCCAACCGCGGATGGCTGCCGACCCTCCGCGGCCGGAGACAAGATCAATCGACCAGTGGAGGACAACCGGATGCCGGCCGCGGGGAGCAGTTTCGGGAGCCAAACCGTCACAACTATCCCCTGCCCCCCCCCTGGGGGCACGGGTCCTTGGAGTGGCTTCGGTCGCGCCGGGAATTTCCACACCTCTCACACCACACACACATCACACAGTTTTTCCTACACCGAGAAATGACTCTCCGGCTGTCATTTCTCGAAGACTTCTTCTAGCCGGAGACATTGAGAGCAACCCAGGACCCACGTACACATACATATGTCCAACTTGCTCAAAACCCATCACTTCGAGTCGCCACACTAAGGGTTCAGTTCTCTGCAATTCATGCAGGAACTGGACCCACTTCACCTGTACAACACTTGCCTCCAAGAAACACTACACGAACACCTGGACCTCTTCCTCATGCCCCTCCCTCTCCCAGTCAAATCCCTCGCCTAAAACCCGTCCACCTCTCCTCCCCAACCCACCTAGCCTTCCCATATCATCCACTCCCCCCCCTAAAACCCGTCCACCTCTCCTCCCTAACCCACCTAACTTTCCCATACCATCCACATCCTCAACTCAACACACTACACCCCATCCTAATCCATTCCAACCCCAATCTCCTGCTCCCCAATCCCCACCCCCACCTCACCCATCCCAACCTCCAGCCCCTCCCTCACCCCCACCCTCACCCCCACCCCCTCCTCGTGCAGCAGCACCCAACATACATCGTGCACATAACATTAACATTCTCCCATTGAACATAGATGGCATTAACACAAAGAAACACGAACTCTCACACTTCATCAAACAACACAACATACACATTGCCATCTTACAAGAAACAAAACTCCGCACATCACAAAAAACACCCACATTTCATAATTTCACCACCATCAGACAAGACCGGGCTGTCGGCGGGGGCGGTGGACTCATCACCCTGGTACACAATGAAATATCATACATAGTAACCAGTGTACAAACCAAATCCCTCCTCCCCCCAAATGATAACACAACAGAAATACAATCAATTAAAATACGCACTGGCAACAAATCCAACATAACCATCATAAACACATACATCCCTCCCCAAACATCCCCTACAGTACCAAATGAATACAGACCACACTTACAACACATCACAAACACCCCACACATCATCCTGGGTGGTGACTTCAACGCCAAGACGTCGGCCTGGTTTGTCGACAACCCCGACACAGACAGAGGGCTGGTACTACAAAACCAAACAGATAACCTCATCATCCTTAATGACATCCATCAACATACCCATATTCCTCACCAAGCCCTCTATAACCCATCATCTCCAGACATCACCTTTTGCTCCCCAGAACTCGCCCCCACAACATCCTGGAGGGTGGTCAGAACCTTAGGCTCTGACCACCTCCCGATCATTATCACCACCAAAACCAGACTCACCCAGCTAGCCACAACACACATACACCAATTATAAAAGAGCTAACTGGGAAGCATTTACAAATGAGACAGAACAACACTTCACAACTCTAAACAGTACACCCATCACTAACATCAACAATGCTGTACACATACTCAATAAAACTATCCAAAACGCTGACAAGAAACACATTCCAAGAGGTAACAGAAAAAGACACAACCCCCACTTCACACCAGAAATTCAAAACCTCATCAGACAACGCGACACACTGAAACACTCCCCAGCACCCCACACACAAGACATCACACAACAAATTCAAGCACTCAACACCCAAACTAACAACAAAATACAAGAACAACAAAAACTAAATTGGAATAACTTCCTACAAACACTTGATCACAAAACAAACCCCAAAAAACTCTACAAAACACTAAACAGCATCACACTTTCCAACAGCAACACAACACAATCACATGCTGCAATCACAACAACAGACTCTACTCCTTCATGTAAACAACAAGCAAACACTCTCATCAATCACTTCTCACATGTCAGCCACCTAAAACCTCACAAAAACGACCGACGTGTCATCCGACGTAAGAGACAATTCCCCACAGACCCTGACTATACACCCTTCACCAATCACCAGACAAAGCATATCATCAACAATCTCAAGCACTCACCCGCCTGTGGCCTAGACAACATAAGCAACATACACCTCAGACACCTGGGACCACAAGGCATACAAACACTCACTAACATATCAAACTACAGCTATTCACACAACACAATACCAGACATTTGGAAGCATGGTATCATCATCACATTCCCCAAACCCAACAAAGACCCCACGCTACCCTCCTCGCACCGCCCCATCACACTCCTTTGCTCCCCCTCCAAAGTCATGGAACGCCTAGTATTACAACTAATTACACCCGACCTACCCCTAGTTCCAACACAACATGGCTTTAGGCCACTGCACTCCACAAACACTCTTCTCACAGACCTTACACAAAGAGCTTTTGACGGCATCAACTCAGCTAGACCACCACACAGATCACTATTAGCCACACTCGACATTAGTAAAGCCTTCGATGCCATCCCCCGCCACAACCTAACAAACAAAATCTACAACACAAACATGCACAACAACACAAAAAGGTAGCTGGCCAACTTCCTAGCAGGCAGATGTGCACACGTATCTTTTGCCGGTCAGTCATCTAAAATCAGAAACTTTCCAAACGGAGTCCCACAGGGATCCGTCCTATCGCCCGCACTCTTCAATCTGTACATGCACGATATAACTACACCCAATACTCCCCAAATAAACTTAGCCTCCTATGCAGATGACATAACACTCACATGCACACACCATGACCCAAGAAGAGCAACAGATCTCCTTCAACCCTATCTCAACACACTACATGGCTGGTGCACTACAAACAGACAGAATCTAGCCCCAGCCAAATCCACCGCAACCCTGCTCACAAGCTGGACAGGTGAACACGAATACATCCCTCAACTCACCATAAACAACACACCCCTAACACATACACACACACCCAAAATCCTAGGAGTAACATATGATACTCATATGACATTCAAACAGCACACCACAAACATTAAAAAGAAACTGACACCCAGACTTAACGCCCTCAGGTCACTTGCTCACACAAAATTTGGACACAACAAAGAAACTACCACCACAGTATATAAACAATACATAAGATCAGTAATGGAATATGCAAGCCCAGCCTGGGCTTCTAACCTAGCTGAAATACATCATAAGACCTTACAGACTATCCAAAACAAAGCCCTGAAGATCATTACAGGCTGCACAGCTACTGCACCCACAGATCATCTACATCAAGAAACCAAAATCCTCAAAGTCAAAGACCATCTGGACATGAGAGGCAATCAATTCCTGGCAGCAGCCTCCACGAACCAAGACCACCCACTAAACTACATGGCAACACACCCACAGACACCAAGAAATATCAAAACAACACCCAGCACACGGTATCACACACAGTTATTGTCCTCTCTCCCTCCCTGCCCACCCCGAACCAACTTCCAGAAGCACATCCATACTCATATCTCTCGCCAGTCCATCCACTCACTCACAGACAACACGCAGCTGCATGCACGACCTCCCGAAATCCATCCTTCCAAATCCTCCCTCCCTCGCGAGGACAGAGTCCACCTGGCCAGGCTGAGATGCGGACACCATCCAGCTCTCCTGAGCTATCAGAAGAGACTGGATGACTCCATTGTCGACGCCTGCCCGGGATGTAACACAGCACCCCATACCATTAAACACATCATAGAAGACTGCATTTCACACAACCACTTACGCCAACAACACAATCTACACTCAATGAGAGCTCTTTGGGAAAGCCCGATCGTGGCCATGGCCTTCCTCAGGGACTCGGGGCTGTTCGGCCAGGCAGCTTAGGGAACAACAACAACAACAACAACAACACCACCGATATTCAAAAAAGGCAGCAAATCCCTACCCAGTAACTATCGTCCAATTAGCTTAACCTCAGTTGTATGTAAAATGCTAGAAACGGGCATACGAGACAGACTCGTAAATCACTTAGAGGAAAATAACATACTTAAAGATACTCAACACGGCTTTCGTAAAAAACGTTCCTGTTTAACAAACCTCTTAGACTTCTTCCACGATATCCTCAACCTCTACGATGAGAGTAAAGCTTCTAGATATTATATACCTTGATTTTCAAAAGGCCTTTGACAAAGTTCCCCACAAACGTTTACTGCTAAAACTAAAAGCGCATGGAATACAAGACGGTGTGTTGAAATGGATAGAAAATTGGCTCAGCAACAGAAAGCAAAGAGTAGTCATAAACGGTAAGGCATCTAAATGGACCAATGTAAGTAGCGGGGTACCCCAGGGATCGGTACTAGGACCAATTATCTTTCTAATTTACATCAACGACATAGATGAGGGTCTCACCTGTACAATTTCAAAATTTGCTGACGATACAAAAATTGCAAATAGCGTACTCTCAAAAGAACAAGTTGACGATATGCAACACAATCTAGATAAATTGTCATGTTGGGCCCAAATTTGGCAAATGAGTTTCAATGCGGATAAATGTAAAGTACTACATATCGGATACCTAAATGAGAAAGCAAACTATTCGATGAATGGCACTCAGCTTAAGAATGTAAACAGAGAAACCGATCTGGGAGTAACAATATCGAGTAACCTAAAACCGAGTCAACAATGTTCAGAAGTTGTTAAGAAGGCAAACAAAATAATTGGCTTTATAGGTAGGTCATTTGAGCATAAATCCAAAGAAGTTATCCTAACCCTTTACAATTCCTTAGTCCGCCCTCTTCTGGAATACTGCGTTCAATCCTGGTGCCCTTATTACCAAAAAGATATAAACAAGCTAGAACGAGTTCAACGTAGAGTTACCAAAATGATACCTAGCCTAAAGAACAAACCATACGAAGAGCGTCTTAGAGAATTAAATCTATTTCCTTTAACCCAGCGCAGATTAAGAGGTGACTTAATTCAAGTGTTCAAAATCATCAAAGGCATCGACAATATGAACTGTAGTAAGTACTTCACTATCGACCAATCTAATTACACGCGGGGAAACGGTTGCAAAATTATTGGTAAATCTTTTAACTCGCACGAATCTAAGAATTTCTTCTTCAATCGAGTTGTCAACTTGTGGAATGGGCTTCCCCGAAACGTTATAGACTGCATCACCGTTGATTCATTTAAACTCCGCCTAGACAAATATCTCGCATCAAACCCGCGATTGACTGCATTTGTAAATGAATAACTTTATTTTATCCCCCCCTCAGTTACTAACCCATCTGTCCTCTACTAGCGTCCTAATCCTGCCACGGACATTAGTTCCAGGGCAGTAATTCCCTTTCCAATGTTCCCTTACCCACTCTAAACCACTGTTTGGACACTTGATCCTCAGTGTTTTGGAGGACAAGCAACCTAGAAGGGTCACTAGACTGTTGTTGCTTGATTTCCTTTGTACTCCTTTATACTCCTTTGTACTAAGGGGGTTCAGATGTTTCAGTTCTCAATCAGGAACCCCGTCAGGAGAGTGACTTTGGAAGGGAGTCTTTGGAGTTGTGAGTCATTTGCACAGTCCCAACCAGACCCTAATATCAGTAGACAGGCTAGGGGGGCAACACATTTCGTAGTAAACAAGTCCTTGGGGGGGGGGGGGGGGGGAGTGTGAATATTTACAAGTAACTATTAATCCAGTTAAGTATATATTTTGTATTTATTTTTCAGTTTTGTTGTTTTTTGGTTGAGTTATGAAACCTGTCGGATTTTTTTTTGTATTCTGTATCCAGCAATCTTAACACACGCCCCCCACTAGTGGGGAGGGACCTAATTACGGTCGCCATGTGATACAGAATCGGTTGAGAGTGGCTCTGCCCCCCTGACCACCATGACTTATTGAAATCAGCATCTATTTTGCCAGTAGTGGTTCAAATTAGAGTTTTACCCCAACATTTTGGCACTGCCACCATCGAGAGGGAGAATGATTTTAATTTTTACAGAGCTTTTATTTAGTGCCCATATAATGCATTTGTACCAGTAATGACGTATATAACCCAAAAGCATTTAATGTAACCAAGGTACAGGCCATGATAAATTCGACAGCATTGATTAATAATCACATATACTGTAAATATTGTCCCTGGGGGCTGGCCTTACACTTGCTGTGGTGAACACAGAGCTGGTTATATTAATCACAGCGAGGAGAATAAATGTGGGGCCGACACACACAACACACTGACTGAGAGAGAGAGAGAGAGAGAGAGAGAGAGAGAGAGAGAGAGAGAGAGAGAGAGAGAGCCATAATCTCGGCGTGGCTCCCCTGCAGTTTGTCAATCAGAGAGCCGAATTAATGCAGAGCCGAGTCTGATGTTTTGCCTTTCACCACACAAGGCCGAGCTGCCACCAATGCGCTGGTTGAAGAGAGAGAGAGAGAGAGACTAAGGTTCAAACAAGGAGAGTTGTACTATATGAAACTAATGGGAGAGACTAAATGAGAATGAATTGTATTAGAAACAGAGTGATAATAGGTGTGAGAGAGAGAGAGATACAGAGTTACAAGGAATAGTTAGTATCTTGAAAACCTTTTTTGTCCATTCTGGGTAGATACTCCAAGTGGAAAGAGAGAGATTTTGTAGTGCACTACACTCATTGCAAAGTGTGGAAAATACTATCTACTCTCTTGAAGTGCTCTACTGAAGAACTATTTACAACTTCTGAGGGAAGTTTGTTCCAGATAGAACAGAGAGAGAGAGAGAGAGAGTTTAAAGTATAGATGCATCCAGTTATTCTTGGCACCCTAACTTACAATATAGTCCAGTAAAGATATGGATATACCCACCACTAATTGCAATAGTTTTTCTCTCTGTTTTATTTTAGTGTGTGTTAGTATAGGAATAACATACTAAAAGTCTAGGAAAATCTGTCTGTCGGAACATTGTTTTGCAAAGGCATTTTCTAAAATGCTGAGTCAGCAACTTTTCATTAATGACAAATCGTGGTTCTCTACTTGTCTATCTCATCGTTTCATTTTATATTGCAGCAATATTTGTACATCTGTTTCTTAGATAATCTACATTTTGATGTTTGTCACCTTGGTTATATAAAATATAATATGTGACTTTTCTTTTCATTTTAGATCTATGACTAGCTATCATGGATAAGTGTGTGTTTTGTGAGCAACCTCTCGCTGATGGTCAACAGACGGTGACATTAACTCAGAAAGGATGTGACAGTATCGTGAGGGCCTGTACGCTACGTCAAGATACTTTGTCCGTATCTGTTGGTCAGACAGTTCACATCAAATGTCGCAAGGATTACACAAACCCCCATGTTATTGAAAGAGACAAAAAAAGATCAGCCAATGAGGCAGATTTTCATCAATCTTCTGCTAGCCTCCGATCTTCGAAACCAGTATTCGTCTACAAAGAACATTGTATATTTTGTGGCTGTGGAGATAGTTCAGGTGGTCGACAGGATGCCCGAAAACTCATTCCAGTTCGATCCATCAACATGCAGAAAATGATTCTCAAAGCATGTGAGGAGTATGAGGGTCCTTGGGTAGACGTCGTCAGAGATCGTGTATTATTTGTTAATGACCTCAATGCTGCCGATGCACTATATCATAACCTTTGTTCAACCAACTTCAGGACAGGGAAGCAGATTCCCCAAATATTTCAAAGCAGTGATGGAAAACCATTCAAGCGGGTTAAAAGGAGTGAGCGTGCTGGAAGACCAAAGCAGGGAACAGCAAGACAAGCCTTCTTGAAAGCTACAGAATACTTAGAGGAAAATGATGATGAACAGAAAACCATAACAGACTTAATTGAAAAAATTAAAGAATACTGTGATGATAAGAGCGTTGCCTATGGATACACTCACATGCAGAATGAATTGAAGAAACACTTTGGAGACCAGATTGTCATCACAGAAATTGATGGGAAGTCTAATGTTGTCACTCTGAAAAGCACTGTTTCTCGAATATTGCACGATTTTCACTTGAGGTCACAACAAGAAGATTGTGACAAACACAAGAAATAATCAAAACAGCAGCTAAACTGATAAAAAATGACATCAAAGAAATTAACCAGTCGAGAGATGTCTATCCAGCAACAAGTGCCATGGCATCCATCCAAGATAACCTGAGTTTCGTCCCTGACTCGTTACAGACCTTCCTTACAGAGCTCTTCGTGGGCTACAAGTCGCAGAAGATAGCATCGATAGGTCAAGCCATCATGCAAGCAACTCGTCCAAGAGCACTCATGGCTCCTCTACAAATCGGTCTGGGAATCCAGATGCACAATAGTTTTGATTCCAGATTCCTGATCGATTCCTTGCATGCACATGGTTTCTGTTTTTCTTATGCAGAAGTACAGAAGTTCCAGCGCAGTTCTGCAGCTGCCCAAGGGACTAGCTTTCCTGAGTACTTTCCAGGACATTTCCATCAGTACATGGGAGACAATGCAGACCATGACATTGCCACTCTAGATGGCAAGAACACGTTTCATGGAATGGGTATAATCGCAACTGTAACACCCTATCTGAAAGCTGAATGAAACATTCCTAGAAAGGACATCCCTTTGAAAGATGTAGTTGCCCTCGGAAAGATAAACATTCACCCATATCCATCAGAGAGAGAAGCAATGTACAACATGTCTTACGAAGTCTTGGAGAAACCAGATGTGAAAGAGCCATATCTCCAATCCGACTTTCTGTGGAAAGTATCACCGACAGCTCAAATATCAAGACCTCTATGGAATGGATACATGCAAATGATTGCAGATGGAAACCATCCAGGGAAAGCCTCGGTAGTATTTATGACCATGATAGACATGAATCCAAATGACCTTTCCTGTATATACTCGACACTAGTATTTGTTTCATCGCATGCAAAGCGGTACAATACCACCCCCGTAATCACATTTGATCAACCTCTCTGGTGGAAGGCACACACCATTGTAGAAAGTGAACCACCAAACAGCGACGTCCGATCAATTGTTGTGCGTCTCGGAGCGTTTCATACCCAAATGAGCTTCTTGGGTTCCATTTGACATTTAATGTCTGGATCTGGACTTCAGGAAGTGCTTGAAGTGGTCTATGCCCCGAACTCAGTCGGTCACATGCTGTCTGGTAAAGCTGTAGCAAGAGCAATGCGAGGTCATCTCTTAGTCGATTCAGCCCTCAACACTCTCCTGACAGCTAGAGCATATCAAGTTGATGTAACTTCTTTGACGGATGAAACCAAAGGAGTTGAGATGCAGCCCTGTGAAGATAGTTCAAGTGGTGAAAATCCTGACGCCCATATCGACAACCAAGAAGACAAACTTGAATTGCACAGTGATCTCCAGACTTTAGGAACTCTGATGGAGGTGGTACTAGCTGGGAAAACAACTGCCCAAGACATAGAGAGCAACGAGGTTCTGCAAAGAGTGGCTTCTAAACTTAAAGATGAGCTTGTTACTCTGAAAGACAACATAACTTCAGTGCTCTGGATGCAGTACATGACAAAAATCGACATACTGAGAAGCTTCATTAAATCTGAAAGAACTGGCAACTGGTGCCTAAACCTGCAAAGCTTGCATAGAATGTTGCCATACTTAGCGGCTTCAGGACACAACTTGTATACAAAGTCAGTATACACATATCTACAAAAGATGGCTGTACTCAGGGACGAAATGCCAGACGTCTACCAGCACTTCATGGATGGTCTCCATGTCGTTCGTCGGTCAGATCGTTTTTGGGCCGGACTATCCACAGACCTTGTTATTGAGCAGGTAAGCTAAGATTATGTATCGTACATAGACACATAATAAAATGTACATAGACACATATAAATGTCCACAATGGAATACATTTTATTTCTAAACATAATTTAAGATAAATCTTTTATTTTTATTTGACTGTATGACATTTACAGCTTCGTGCTAGGATCTATTATAAGGCTCACATGCAAGAAATAGCGATATCATCAACATAGTCGTGGACACAAGATAACTAACTCGTGGCCACGAGATAGAATTTTTTTTTCACATGTCCTATACCAGCCACTATATGCGTTCCAGTACACACGAGTATATAGCTTGTCTATTTTTCCTTTACAGGTTTTCATGCGCAGTTTGAAGTCATCTGGAGGCATGACCAGAGGACGTGGTATGACAGAGGCACAGAGATCTCTGTGGGTCCTTTCAGCTCCATCCTGTGCAGAAGTTAATGATGCTATGCTACAGTTTACATCCGTACAGTACATAAGCAGTGACCAACACAAGGATGTTACTCATGCCAGACTTGTCAAGGACACCAATGATGCAAGAGCCATGGTTCATTTTCTTCTGGCGAGGAGTCCCTTCAATGATCCAAAAGAATTGAGAAACATCGCCAGTGGTGTCACTGTACCAGCTACAGTTAATGTTGATTCAGCGGAGAAGGTTGGCTATGCTATCCTGCAATCCATGGAAGGAAAAAAGCTTGTCGATTTTGTCTTCAAGAAGAAGGCGCAGGCCACCACCATGAATGTCAAATCAGCAGTAGCTATTGCTTCAGAAGATGTTCACATTGACGCCAATCTTCTGTTCCAGAGGCTTATAACTGTAGGAACCCGATGCGGTGATCTTCATCAAATGATGTCTTTTGAGCTCTCTGCAAATCCCACGGCTTTGTTTGACTCCAAGACGATGATGAAGACAGCGAACAAAGCAAGCTTGGCTGATGCAATGTGGTCTGAAGGTTTAGACAGTCCGGCTCCAGAAGGGGATATCCAGTACATTCTAGACGGGGGTGCTCTCCTGCATCGCATTCCATGGACACGTGGACACAGTTGGGAGGAGATTCTGCAAGACTACTGTCGATATGTCTCCAACAGATATGGAAAAGCTACAGTTGTCTTTGATGGATACACAGATGCCGCCTCAATCAAAGATTGTGCTCACCTTCGACGACGAAATGGAATTGTCGGTGCTCGGGTTCACTTTTCTGTTGATATGAGGCTGAAGATGAAGAAAGAAGAGTTTCTGGCAAACAAAGAAAACAAACAACAGTTCCTCCATATGCTAGGTGAACACCTGGAAAGGACAGGCTGTCATGTCATCCATGCAAAAGGAGATGCCGATTTACCAATCGTTCAGACAACAGTGGAATCTGCAGCTAGGTGTGACAGCATACTGGTTGGAGACGACACTGATCTACTTGTACTTCTCTGCTATCATGGCAAGAATACATCGCACAAACTCTTCTTCAAACCAGAGCCAAAATCACACTCAAAGAAGAGACCAAGAACATGGAACATTAAGACGACAAGGGCAGCCCTTAGCAGCGCAGTCTGTGACAACATACTCTTCATACACGCTGTCCTTGAATGTGATACTACATCGAGAGTCCATGGTCTTGGAAAGCAACTTGCTCTGACACGCATGAAAAATGCTGTTTTCTGCAAACAAGCACAACTTTTCATGAAACCAGATATGACAAAAGAGAACATCATTACTGCTGGAGAAATTGCAGTTGTGTCATTGTACAGTGGTCTCGAAGGGGAAACCATTGATGAGCTGCGGTACAGACGTTTCTGTCAAAAGACAACATCCAGTACCTTAAGTGTACAGCCTCATGCACTACCTCCGACCTCTGCATCTCTGAGAAATCACAGCCTCCGAGTTTACTATCAGGTTCACGTGTGGTGTGGTGTGAATACTCTGCGTCCAGAAGACTGGGGGTGGAAGGTGGTCGATGGAAGAATGTACCCGTTGACAACAAGTAAAGTTCCCGCTCCTCAAGAACTCCTTGAGGTCATCAGATGCAGCTGTAAGACTGGCTGTCAAACTCTGCGATGTACATGTCGCAAGAATGGACTTGACTGCACTATTGCATGTGGACAGTGTCGTGGAATCTGTGCAAATATGTCAACATTACAATTAGAGGAACTCAGTGATGATGCATTGAACACTGACGCATGATGCATTGATGCATTTAACCATATTTCATAAAGAATAAGTGTTCCGTAGTCGCAGTATGCATCTCATAAAGCTAAGAAAATTGAAGTTTTTTGTTGTCCGAGGGTATGTGTCCTTAACACAATTTTAAAATATGTTCCCATAGTTTGATTTTCTTAGACTTTTGATATGTTATCCTCCTCATAATGTAGTTTCATATGCAACAATCAGAAAAACTATTACAATTAGTGGTGGGTTGACCCCCCATTCTGCCGTATCTTTACTGGACTAATACGCACAGTACAGGATCCGTGAATCATGGGTCGTATTCAGCATCATTGTGGAAAAGCTTGTCTATGCTATGTCGATCAAATACTAAGAGACGGGGAACTGCTTTGTGATTTTTTCAGAAGACGATGACGCTTTCTTTAATTTTTTTTTTTTTTTTTTTTTTTTTAAAGAGACAATGAACGGAGGAAGGAAAAACACAGATAAAACAAAAAGGTCCATGTGCCTAAAGGCATCCTCCATTCATAAAATGTTTGTAACAACTGGATTTAAACATTTGTAGATTGTAAGTTTGTGGAAAGCAATTAGAGGGAAGTGAATTCCAAAGAGTAGTAGCTCTGGGGATAAATTAATTCTGATAAGCAGAAGTTCTGCATTGTGGAGGAGAATATAATTCAAATTATCAGTAATCGAATTCATTAAGCTTATAAGAGACAGAGGGAGTTCAAGGGACTGGAGGTCTCGAAAAGGGCTCCAATCCTGACGCTATTCTTGACTTACAGTGTGCTGGCTTAATAATCAAGAAGGGTTGATAGCCTCTGAAGTCATATTTTAACTAACTAACTAACTAACAAACTCAAGGGAGTGAGAGGGCTATTTGAGTTTTTACCTCTTTGATTAATAGAGACCCTTCCTAAGCTCCATAAAATCGTTTAATAATAACCAGCATATTAAGAAGAAACGTATCTTAGAATACTGATAGGATTGAAGATTGTAATTTTATAGTATCTCGTTAATCAGTGAGTATGGATTTAGCATATCGCGGTAAGGTTTATCCCTTTCAAACAACTAGGACGTATTTATTCATTTTACCGAGGCTATTATTAGACAATTCAATTAAGCTTAGGAAGGAATTTTGGGTGTTAGTATATTAATTGAGATACATTTTATCCTTTTGATTTCTAGGTTCCCAAACCTGAGTAAAAACGTCTATGTTAACCAGAAATATGTGAAATAGCGTCCTCGAAGACTGAATGGGTTAAGTAGAATGACACACACACACCATTGCCATTTCTGGAACCTATGCAGAACATATCAAAGGTATACTAATCAAAATTATGTCTTTGTGTCAGAGGTGAGCGTCATACAAATTCTGGCCGCAGCTATACCACCACCTGAATTAAAATGTAGAAACAATATCGACGACTCGGAATTTCGATAATTTGAGCTACGGCATCCAGTTTGGGTGACGATCTGAAGTTATCATTAGCCTACGACGTTCAAATTAACTTTCAGAAAATGTTTACTTCATTAGCATAAAACGAATGTGGCAGCCAACGGTACCGTACCAAGCCTTCATATCATGCTCACATTATCTACTTACATGTTATTTGCTTGATTTTACGTAAAAGAGAATCACATGATTGCATTCATAAAAAAATGAAGCAGCTTCGGAGCAACATGTTACTCTCTCGAACATTTGTGTTTTGGTTCTATAATCAGTGTTGCCAATTTAGAGTTTATTGCTAGATTTAGTTTTACTTACACCATTCTAGCGACTACCCACAACCTTGCAAATCTAGTGATTTGATAACCAACCAATACCTTGGGGATCTTAAGTGATTTATTGAATTCCTCTATGTTGTCAGCAAGGGGCCTAAAATACATTTGCCCTAACCTAACCTATTGTTGGATAATGGGTAAATACTCACTTCTGCCAGTCCTTAGTAGATAAATCCACTGTGTATGAACAAAAAATCCACAAATGAAAACAAAAAACGTTGCCAAAACCGCAACCGAGAGACAGCATCTGCACATGGGCTATAACTTGAATAAACTGAGTCTTAAGCCATCTTCACACATACACGAGTCGGTGGCCGAGTCCAGCACGAGTGAACGATGGGTGACACTCTTCGTGACTCTGGCAAGAACCAGCCCGAGTAGGTCACTGTTCCCGATTCATCAAGAGTCAACAAGAGTCGGTACGTGTTCATCCAAGAGTCAGTACGAGTCACAGAGAGTCAACAAGAGTCACGAAGAGTGTAACACGAACCCAACACGAGTTGAGGAAATTTGAAATATATCGGTCAAATTCCAGGGTACAAAAACAAAGAGTCAGTACGAGTCAAGATGAGTCAACAAGAGTGTAACACGAGTGTAACAAGAGTCACGAAGAGTGCCGTCATCTGGGGTGTCATCGGACAATGTACCGGTATGTATGTATGTATGTGTGTATGTATGTATATACTCATGCACACCCCGTAGCTGGGGGTGACCGACTCGAGACAGACCGAACAGAATCAACATTTAAAGTTCCAATTTATATGGTTTGGTACCACTCTCGCGTTCCCTCACCCCTTTCTCTGTCTCGTCTAGTAGATGAAATTTACAAGGGGAGGAGGATTCCTAGCCTACCGTCCCCAGAAGGAAAAGTAGGACAGTAAAATAGACAGATAGAAAATAGTAAGTCTATCTATCTACAATATATGCTCAGGCCCGATCCCCATTTTTTCTATTTTTTTTATTTTTTGTTTCTATTTCATTCTATTATTATTTTTGTATTTCCTTTTTTCGCGGGGGTGGCCGACTCAAGACAGAGCAAGAACAGGGAAAACACAAAAACATAAAACAACGAACAAACACAGAATAAAACACAAATTCACACACATCTACTGTAGGTCACCCAGGAGAAGACCCAGACACCTGGGTCACCAAGGTTGCTCCAGCAAAGTATATAGTACAAATATATAAAAATTGTATATAAAGAAAAGAAATAGCGCTAACAATTTCATAAATTGTCGCACACATTATCGCTTGCTTAGACCGAATGACCTCTTCCCCTCTATCAATCTACTGTATTTATCTTCTGTATCTAATAATCTTCCTTATTAATGAACAGAATTATTTGTTGTTTCATGTTTTTTATTCATTATTTAGTTTCTAATGCTACAGAATGGACAAATATACTATCCTACCTTTACATTAATAATTATTATTAAAAAAACAGCAAATAAAAACATTCTTGATCTTGATTCTTGATTTAAGGGCTGTGAGGGCAGTGCCCTATTTACCCTGACGCAGTGGTGGTCAAGCCGCAGCGGCCTCCCTGTAAGGATGCTCAAACGTCAGGGACCCAGGAGGGGCTGCAGAAAGGCAACAACACTCCCAGGACTCGAGGATGTAAGGGAAGATGAAGCGATGAACGATGACTTCCGGCAGGAAGAAGACACGGGGCGAAGAGAATAGGCGAGGACGGAGGGGCCATCACAATCCCCAGAAGCTGAAGGCGGCTCAGGCACCGACGGGGTTGGGGTCCTCTAAGGAACCCAGTAGAAAGCCGAGGATTTGCCGATACCAGAGCCGACCACCGTGGGTGCCGCGTCCCTCCAGCGGGCGAACCATGTGTCACAGGCCCAGGGAATCGCCGGCCCCCACCAACCAGAAGGACAAAGATGGCGCAGAGCGAAGCCAAGCACAGATGATGAGCAGAGAATGATGAAGGCAGAGCAGGGCAGCATGGAGGAAGGGGATGGAGCCAGGGGGAGAGGCCGCTGGACCACAGACGTGGCAGACAACACCGGGACCAGCTAAGTAGAGTTGCCCCTTAATGCCGCAGATTCGCCGGGCACCAAAGACGTCCGACCTCGACCACAGCCCAGCCAACTCTCAAATAAAAACATTGCTACTATCTTTTATGTAATGCTGAACGTATGATTCCGACAGCTTATAATTATTTTCAGAGAATATAGGCTTATTTCATAATTCACAAATTTTACGCTCCTTGGACCTAACAGCCTTCTATCTATATCTCAATTATCTAATTATCTCCCTTATTAATGGACAGAATTATATGTTGTTTGATTGTCATTTTAATAATTGTTTATTTTCTAATGTCGTGGAAATTTAAACAAATAATGTCCTACCATTACATTAATCATTATTATGACAAAAAATTATAATATAAATTTCCCCGTCTTTTATTCAAGCCATCTAGGCTATGGACAATTTATCGTTTCACAAAGTTAAGTCTGTTTCATAACAAGCTTAATTTTGCTCAGTTATCCATCGCTTTCACTTCTCACTGAAGAATCGGGAACATACTTTTTTACATTTGTTTTAATCGACTTGTGTCATTTTGCTCATTATGTGTTAGTGGTATAATTAGCTTATTTAGCCCATCAAATCAGAAATTATTCACAGATTCCATGGAGATCAAATAACAAATATAAAAGCTGATAAATAAGGGAGATAGCTGGATACAGATGGAAATTAATAAAGTAGATAGAAATGTAAGTAATAGAGAGAGAGAAAGCAGATGACAGGGAAAATTATAATACGAAATGTAGACAAATAACACTAGCGGTCTCTGTTTTTTAAAGGGTCACCGAAGTTACGATGTTTCGATCTGTTTTCTAAAGGGTCTTTGCAATTTCGATGTTTTCATATGGTTAAAATTTAATATGGTTTAATATTATATTTTGAAGAAGTTGGGTCACAATCGAGTCACGAAGAGGTATGCAGAGTTCAACAAGAGTCAACACAAGTCACAAAGAGTCAACAAGAGTTAACACGTGTCAATACGTGTGTCCTTCGGACTTGACGGGGACAAGAAATTAAATGCAGGCATGAAATATCTAGGCCACGTCACGAGTCCCCAGGACACACCCCGATACCAACAGTACTCACACGAGTGTAACACGAGTCATGAAGAGTCACGAAGAGTATGCCAGAGTCATTGCCGAATATGGAAATTTCATCACTCGTGTTGGACTCGGGCACCGACTCACTTGTGTATGTGTGAAGATGGCTTTAGTCACTGAAAACGTGCGCTTATTTGGTGCCGCGGGTTGATTGCTGATTGGTAAAATGGTGTCACGTGATTGCTGATTTGCTGATGTCGATTGTGATTGGATCCTTAACAAAACTTTGACTTGTTCAAGGCAAAAAAAAAAAAAAAGGCGGATTAATTAGCGCTCACATTCTATAGGGAGTTTTCCTGTTTAAAGATATATACCCATGTAATGGATTTTCCCCGGTAAGGACATATATAACAATGAAGCATACGACATAACAGACATATTAGTGTACAATCGCCTGCACAAGTAGCTAATGCACTACTAGTACGATAAACTTGAGATAATGAACACTGATTGAGAGAAAACATTAAGGTCACAGTTTATGGTGCTCAAGGCACTCCTTCAAAATAATCAGTCAGCGTGTCAGAATTGTTCATTTAGCTTTTAGCTTTAGCCTGAGGACCCGCAGAGGGCTGAAGATGGGCAGCATGATATGCGGGGGTTGTGCGGGGAGCTAAGAGGCTAATGGGAAGGATGAGGATAAGGAGAAAAATGTTTGGTGATCCTAGTTTTAAAACTAACAAGAGTGGGACTGTTAACTATATGAGATGGAAGGTGATTCAATAATTGGATGCAGCGGGGACAAAATGAGTACCCAAATATGTCGGTGCTTGCCTGGTATGTGTGGTATTTTCGGTTGTGGCTGCCTCTTGTAGATCGTATGGTTGTAGGGTGTAAATATGTGTCTTTGTCTATGTCTACTAGATTGTTTGTGATTTTGTATAGCATTTGTTGTCTGTGTGTTTGTCTTCTTGTTGCAAGTGTGTCTAATTTAATGTCTTTTTTAAGCAAAGTGTCCGATGTAGTGAGTCTGTAATCACGTCTGATCCATTTTGCCACTTCATTTTGTATGGCTTCTAATGTATAGATGTTGTTGTGAGTGTTTGGATCCCAGGCGGTGTCGCAGTATTCAATGTGTGGTCGAACTAGTGTTTTAACGCCCTAAGAACGGGGCCATTTGTAACGTTTACTACCTGCCAAGCGGGCATATTTACCCTAAACGAACTTCATTCCATGCTCTTTTTCAAGCATAAAGAAGAGCCAGAGCGTAATACAATTATGTATCCGTGAAAGGGTGATAATAGAGCTTTGCAATGACACCTGAATCATCCTTGTACGACCACAGGTTATCCTGTAGCGATCGCGCAATGAGAGGTGAAAAACCCTAAGATAACGTAATTTCCCCAGTGCTAAAATGTTGATGTCTGCGTTGCACCTCCTTAGGTTCCAGCGCAGGAACCCCAGGGCTTTGTTGGCTTTTGCCCTGACGCTACTCACATGTGTGCTCCACCTCATGTCTGCTGAGAGGTGGACTCCCAAATACTTATGTGAATGGACTGTATCAAGGTTGGTATTATGGAGTTTATAGGCAAAGGGGACAGGTTTCTTGTAGTGGGTAAAACATATGTGGTGGCATTTGTTTGGTCTGAAGGTCATCTGCCACTTTACTTCCCAGTCTTCAATGGCTGTCAAGTCTTCTTGAAATCGAAGGCAGTCGTCCCTATCAACTATTGGTCGGTATAATAAACTATCATCTGCAAAAGGTCTAGTAGTAGAAGTTAAAGATGTTAATGATGGAAGGTCATTGATGTATGAGAGAAAGAGAAGGGGACCAAGGATAGTGCCTTGGGGTACCCCCGAAGTTGCAGGAACAGAAGATGAGTGGGAGCCATCGAGAACAACGATTTGCTCTTGATAGGTTAGGAAAGTCTTAACCCGGGAACGGTGGCAAAGCTCATAAGAAGTTTTACTGGGCGAGGGTGGCAAAGCTCTTAAGAGGGAGGCCTAAAAAAAAACATTTAAACGGCCCCAGTAGCACTAAACAATGTTTTTTTTTTTTTTTTCTTTTTTTTTCCCTATACCTCATATCACTCCTCCACATCCCCTCCTTCCCCCTTTTCCCCTCCCCCTTCAATTATCACCTATTTTCCCTGTTATTCCCTAATTCGTTGGTATATTTTTGTGCTAACATTAGCAAAATGTGTGGAGGATGTGCTTACGTGCCTAGCGAGTGTGTTATACAACCGAGTGTGTGAATGAGTAGGCTCAGTGTGGCTTGAGGCCTCGTGGAGGGAGGAGCTGCCTCAATTTTCTCCATAATTCATGAATGGGCTGGTCCATCTATATTCGCGATTTTGACCAGAAAAATTATATTTTCACTTGTTTTATTGTTGTTACAGGTTACTATCTTCATAGTGAAGGTAAAATAGGCTCATATGAATAAGTAATAATGATATTTATCATAAAATGACGATTATAGGCCTGAATGGAGCCAATATGCTCGCCCATGGGCAGTTAGTTCAATACCCCCTGCTCGCCATTTATAGGTTAAACCAGTGAATAAGTGGTCCTCATATTCCATAGTAATCCAGTTTAGCTAACAGTCTACAGTGGGGGACTTTGGTGGAGGCTTTGGCGAAGTCTATGACTATGGCGTCAACTTGTTTGACTTTAGGGTCATTTAGGGACTGGGATATGCCATGAGTCGTTACAAGTATTTGCGTCTCGCACAAGCGTTTCGGCCGAAAGCTGTGCTGTGAGTCAGTCAGTATATTTTGGTTGTTAAAATGGTCTATTATATGTCTATGGAGGCTGTGTTCTAAAATTTTGCAAGGAACTGAGGTTAACAAAACAGGCCTATAGTTAACTGGGAGGGTTCTGTCTCCGGATTTAAAAATGGGGGTCACGTTCGCCAAAAGCCGGTCGTGGGAAAGTTCTTCGGTACTAAGAGTCTGTGAGAATATAACTCACAGGATAGGGGAAAGAATGGCAGCATTCGCCCTAAGTATCCTGCATGGTATATTGTCTGGTCCAGTCGCTTTGTCAACGTCTACCTCAGATAAAAGTTTCTCGATTCCACGGGTGTGTATAGTTAGTGGGGGTATAGTCGGGTGTGGTGATGGTGACAGTTCCATCAGGTCTGCTTGTTCTTGTGTAAAAACTGACTGGAACTGCGAATTAAGTGCATGTGCTTTTTCCTGTGGGTGCGTGACCAGAGAATGGTGTTGTGATAATGTTGTTATACCAGTCGAGTCTTGTTTGCGTGCTTTGAAGAAGCTGTAAAACTTTTTGTGGTTTTGTTTGTTGTCTGTGAGAAAAGTGGCAGTGTACTTAGTTTCTGCTTATTTAATTTCTCTTTATAGTGTTTTCTGTGAATTATTGTAGTTTTGTAATGCTTGTCTGCTTTGTATGCTTTTACCTTGTGCCTGTGTAGTCTGTGCAGATGTCTATTGAAATATTTGGGTGACTGGTTACCTGTTACAGTTTTCTTGGGGATGTGCTTGTCCATTGTGTCTTGAATACAGTCGCGGAGTTTGGTTCAATTCGTTTCAACAGAATTGGCCATAGGGTAGTTGTCAAGGAAAGTGTCTCTATATTCAGCTTAGTCCCGGGAGATGGCACCCTTGTCAGCTCTGTTGTATAGGTAAAGGTTTCTGGGTAATTGTTTCTGTATGGTAGGTTTTATGTTTGCATCAACTAGTACAATGTCATGATCTCTCAAGCCAGGTACTACCCATGTCCATGTTATCAAAGAGGTGTTGTTTGTGAGAAATAGGTCCAAGATGTTGGATGTGACCCCATGTCTAATATTTGGGTTGGTTCTCATTATGCTAGATTGTGTGCGTGTTGGTTCAAATACTGTTTGTGATAGTGAGTGAGTGTTGATTATGTCAATGAAGTTTTCATGTAGGGATCTTCTGCAAATATTTGGTAGTATCATATCGCTTTCATAGGTGGGATTGCTGAGTGTCGCGTTACTTGTCCAATCAATGTCTGGGAGTTAACGCCTTACGAGCGGGCCCGTCAGTAACTTCTACTACCCGCCAAGCGGGTAGTTTTACCCTAAACGACCTTATTTCCGTACTCTTTTTCATGCATAAACAAGAGCCAGAGCGTAATATAATTATGTATCCCTGAAAAGGCGAAAATTGAGCTTTCCAATGACACCAGAACCATCCTTCTACGACCACGCGTTCTCTTGCAACGATCGTGCAAGACGAAGGAAAAATCCCTAAAATACGGTAATTTCCTTACATAATTCCCTGTGTAGCAAGGTAGTGAGTGTGGATGTGTGTGGAGGAGACGGCAGTTGCCGCGCGGGACCCGTGCAGAACGGTCAGAGCCGACCTACGCTCCTCCCACTGCTCGTCTCTCTCTCAGAGCCAATTATTGCTCAAAATTGCACACCGCCTTAAGTCGGTCCCCGCCACATAGTCCTTTCTTCTCTAGACCGACTTAAGTCCGGTCCCGCCAAAGAGGGGTTAAAGTCCCCAGCCAACCAAATATTTTTGGAGGGATCTATTCTAGATAAAGAATCGTCAAGGAGCTGCAGGTATTCTACATTAGAGCTAGGGGGCCGGTAAAAAGATTCTATATAAAGTGACCTGCAGCCATGTATCTGCGTTTTTACCCATAACATTTCGGCATCCGCGTTTAGTTGATTGGCTGGGGTTACAACTAGTTCTGGCTTCGTCGCTATCATAACTCCGCCTTGGTCTCCAGTCTCTCTGTCTTTTCTGTGTAATGTCATGCTATAGGGACTGTTCGTCGGGAAAACTTCACTGTCTCTAATGTCAGTATTGAGCCATGTCTCTGTTCCTATAACAATGTCTGGGTCATATAAGTCATAAGGGTGTGGTGAAAGGCGGATCTTTTGTCTAGGATACTTTTGAAATTAATTATGAGGGTTCTGAGGTGGATGGCTCTCTTGTAGCTATAAAGCTTTGGGTGGTGGTGGTGGTAGCTGTAGGACTAAGGATGGTTGAGGAATTAGGTAAAGATATTGGGGTTATGGACAGTGATTTGGGTCTATGATTAGGTCGGTATGGTGTGGAATGGCGTGCGGGAGTTAAGTCATGTGGTCTGTCGTGAAAAGGGGAGGAATTAGCAGGGTCTTCTTTAGCTATTGGTCTATGGTTCCTATCTGGGGTTGAATAGGTGAGGTGATGGTGTAAGGATACTGAAGGAGGGGTAGAATCAAGGAGAGAGAAACTGTTGGATGTGGGATAAGGATGTAAGGATAAGGAGAAGGAGGAACTGTAATTTAGGGCCGCCCAGTCCCAGCAGATCCACAAGAGACTTTGCTCAACTATTCCGTCAAACGCAGCCGTGAAGCTTCTAACAAAACTAACTTGATACCTTCCCCGGTGTATGGAGGCCTCGCAGCAGTGGTCGTACTGGATGGCCCGCTGCCCCCACTTAACCGCACGCTGGCAGACCCTGCATGGGTACTTGGGAGCGCGATGGCCGGGGTTGAGCAAAGTCCCTGTGTTACCACACATGAGGAGGAGCAACTTTAGGCCACGAAACTTAGGCCTATTATTAAAATTAACTATATTACTTAGCCCTGGGGTAGTGCCTAGGTTACCGAGGAGATAGGTGTATGTGCTTCTGTATATGCATGTGTCTGGTAGAAGTGAGTTTGAAATGTGAATGTGTTTACAGCCATTGTGTTCACTGTTGTCTATGTTGCATAGTAAGAAAATAATGTAGATTATATGGAGTATTGTCAATGTGTATGTTGTTTTGCGTGGGGTGTACATTTTTATGTTTGGAGCAAAAACAGACACAAGGGTAATATTCAGTCCCCTGTATTATTATTGTCTGGTAACTACTGGGAAATATCTATAAACCAAAACAACAAACACTCAATACCACATAACTATGCTATTATTAAACAACAATTAAAACAAACCAACAAAAACACACAAGTCGAGCAGACCACAAGCTGGGCGCCACAATAACAGCTGGCCGTCCCGAATCCTGTACCTAGGGCAATTTGTATATATATCATAAACAAACATTTAAAAAACAGTCATCCAACAATAATAATACTCAAGTTGTTAATGAGATGATGAAGGTGGGTGAAATAGGAGAAGGTTGGGGTCAAGGACGAAGAAGGTCGGACGACGGCTGGGAAGTATGTCCGTCCCCCATGTTGATCGCACAACAAGGGGAGTAGGTCGGTTTTTCTCGACCCCCTTCTCCCTCACGCTTAGCCCCATTAGTTTTCAGATTTTAAGATGTTCGGGCCGATAGTTTGAAAAATGTAAGACCTTTCTCCCCTCTTCTTTGTCAATATTAAAACTTTTGCGTCATTTAGGTGAGCGATAGCGAGCCTGTTGTTTAGGAGGGACCGGCCGGGACAAATATATCTTGAAGGGGGATCTTGGGTTTATTTATGTTTTAAAGTTTGATGGAGGTCTAGGGAGGAAACTAAAAAAAAAACATGAAAACAAAAATTGAAAAAAATAAAATTCTGCCTTATATATAAAACACAGCAACGTAGGTGATGTGCCACATCATTATGTAGTGATAATTACCACATCAAGGTCACTAGGCTCGCTCATTGGTGGGTGCACGTCTTAAGCTCGGTTCACACATGCACGAATTAACGTCACGTCCGTCCCCGACCAAGAAAATAGGCAGAACGGCATCAATCTGGAGGCCCCATGTTCCGTTCCAACGTTCCAACTGTTCCAACGGTTTTTTGCCGCCGTTCTCATCCCGTTATATTCGTCGTCTAGACGCCGCCAGTCATTGTCTAGACGCCGCCAGTCGTCGTCTAGACGCCGCCAGGCTGCGTCTAGACGACGAATGCTCCCGTGTGTGTCCGTGGGTGTCCCCGACATAAGATTTTTTCTGGCAGTTGCCCCGACCCATACGGACCATTTTATTCATGCATAAAAAGGACGCCGCCCAGGCACGGCGAATTAAGGGTCGGGGACGGACGGGACGTTAATTCGTGCATGTGTGAACCGAGCTTTAAGGGGGGAGGGATTTGTTTTTTCTGGACCCCCTTTACCCTCATCTTTAGCCCCATCAGTTTTCAGATTTTCAGACATTCACCGTATTAGCTTGGCGATTTGAAGACCTTCGCACCATTTCTTTGTCAATATTAAGATGTTTCGTGCCATTTAGGTGTCGATTTTTTCTGGCGAGCGATAACAAGCCAATCATTTATAAGGAACCGGACTTCGGCCAGGACATTTTTCGGTAGAAAAATGTACGCCTACATAATTATCTCGAATGGGGAACTTGGGGATGTTTTTATACGATTGATGGAGGTCTAGGGAGGAAACTAAATAAACAAAAATGTAATATATAAATATATAAATAGACCAATAAATAAATCCTTCCTTACTAGACCCTTTCAGTACCGGTGACGTCTTTTTCATTGTATTCTGGTAACTATCAGACGATTTTAGTCAGCGTAGGAAGTGCACCTACCAATTAAAAGGCAATAGACTATCTCAATCAATCCTTTTTACTACTATACAATTATACATCCTTCCTAATCTTCATAAAATCGCTTCAATTTAGCTGAATTCCAATAAAACCGATGTCACTGGTACTGAAGGGGTTAAGGGAGGATGGGCGTAATTATTTATTTTTAGATTTGTTTATATATATTGGTTTAGTTTCCTTCCTAGACCTCCATCAAGCTTAAAAGCAAAGAACACCCCCAAAACCCTCCTTCAAGACATTTGCAAATTTTTCGGTACAAAAATGTCCTGGCCAAAGGCCGCTTCCTCTTAAATTAAAGGCTCGCTATCGCTCGTTAGAAAAAAATCGACATCTAAAAGACACGAAAAGTCTTAATATTGACAAAGAAATAGGGCGAAAGGTCTTAAAATCGCCAAACTAATAAGTTGAACGTCATAAAAAATTAAAACTAATGGGGCTAAACCTGAGGAACAAGGGGGACCAGAAAAACGACCCATATCCCCTTAAGGATTTGGCAGCCCTGGTATAGTGGCGTTTGTGTTGTTGTAGCCGAGTGATCCTGGAGTAAAGTCTTTGTACCGGCGACGTCTTCCCAATTATATGCTAGCTATATTTATAAGATTTTGTGAAGTTTAAGAAGGATCTGCTGTAGTAAAGAGGGTTAAGTGAGATCGTTCGAAGCCTATTAATTGCTGGAGGCCAATTTTACTCTTAATGTAATCGTCTAATAGTAGCCAGAGCAAAGTTAAAATAACGCGTCCGGTACTGAAAGGGTTAAGCCTGAGTCACACCAGCGCTTATTCCGTCAATTTTCAATGAGCAAGTCTTTTTCTCGTAATATTTTTTTTTTTTTTTTTTTTTTTCGCATTGGAATCGACGACTAGACTGGCATTGTATGAATTGAATTGAAATTATATACAACTTTAATTCAGAAGATGCGAGACCACAATAGCCTAGAAAAAATTACAGAAAAAATAGCTCGTGTGCCACCGGTTTGAGAGAGAGGGTGGGTATATTGTTAATCGGACGCCATATAGGTGTCTCGGCTGTTAACCCTTTTGGGATCCAAGAACGCATATCTTTTCGGTTTTCTGGCTATTATTTGGCGATTTTATTCAGGTTAGTAAGAGTATATGGAAGTCAGAAGGCTAATTGGGATAGACTTTGCCCACATAATTCCATCTAATTCTTGATAAGCTGTATAAAATCGTCCAATGATATGCAAAATAAACTGTCAAAATACTTCATAATCTTCAAAGGGTTGAACTGCGAGGTGTTATTATATTTGTTATCATGCAGCACGTATATCCAAAGACCAAACTACTGTATACTGTATATCCTGATCCATTATTCCAAAATGTTTATTATGGGTATGGAGATATTGAACTGTAAAGAGAGGAAAATATCACCAGTTGCACCAACATGGCGGAGGTGGGTCGATCTCTCTTGCTACACAGAACTAGCAGAAAGGAGCTTGGCCGATCTCTGTTACTATAGGATCGCTACACAGAACTAGCAGAAAGGAGCTCGGCCGGTCTCTGTTACTATAGGATCGCTACACAGAACTAGCAGAAAGGAGCTTGTCCGATCTCTGTTACTATAGGATCGCTACACAGAACTAGCAGAAAGGAGCTTGGCCGATCTCTGTTACTATAGGAGCGCTACACAGAACTAGCAAAAAGGAGCTTGGCCGATCTCTGTTAATATAGGAGCGCTACACAGAACTAGCAGAAAGGAGCTTGGCCGATCTCTGTTAATATAGGAGCGCTACACAGAACTAGCAGAAAGGAGCTTGGCCGATCTCTGTTACTATAGGAGCGCTACACAGAACTAGCAATAAGGAGCTTGGCCGATCTCTGTTACTATAGGAGCGCTGCACAGAACTAGCAGAGAGGAGCTTGGCCAATCTCTGTTACTATAGGAGCGCTACACAGAACTAGCAGAGAGGAGCTTGTCTGATCTCTGTTACTATAGGAGCGCTACACAGAACTAGCAGAAAGGAGCTTGGCCGATCTCTGTTACTATAGGAGCGCTACACAGAACTAGCAGAAAGGAGCTTGGCCGATCTCTGTTACTATAGGAGCGCTACACAGAACTAGCAGAAAGGAGCTTGGCCGATCTCTGTTACTATAGGATCGCTACACAGAACTAGCAGAAAGGAGCTTGGCCGATCTCTGTTACTATAGGATCGCTACACAGAACTAGCAGAAAGGAGCTTGGCCGATCTCTGTTACTATAGGAGCGCTACACAGAACTAGCAGAAAGGAGCTTGGCCGATCTCTGTTACTATAGGAGTGCTACACAGAACTAGCAGAAAGGAGCTTGGCCGATCTCTGTTACTATAGGAGCGCTACACAGAACTAGCAGAAAGGAGCTTGGCCGATCTCTGTTACTATAGGAGCGCTACACAGAACTAGCAGAAAGGAGCTTGGCCGATCTCTGTTACTATAGGAGCGCTACACAGAACTAGCAGAAAGGAGCTTGGCCGATCTCTGTTACTATAGGATCGCTACACAGAACTAGCAGAAAGGAGCTTGGCCGATCTCTGTTACTATAGGAGCGCTACACAGAACTAGCAGAAAGGAGCTTGGCCGATCTCTGTTACTATAGGAGCGCTACACAGAACTAGCAGAAAGGAGCTTGGCCGATCTCTGTTACTATAGGAGCGCTACACAGAACTAGCAGAAAGGAGCTTGGCCGATCTCTGTTACTATAGGAGCGCTACACAGAACTAGCAGAAAGGAGCTTGGCCGATCTCTGTTACTATAGGAGCGCTACACAGAACTAGCAGAAAGGAGCTTGGCCGATCTCTGTTACTATAGGAGCGCTACACAGAACTAGCAGAAAGGAGCTTGGCCGATCTCTGTTACTATAGGAGCGCTACACAGAACTAGCAGAAAGGAGCTTGGCCGATCTCTGTTACTATAGGAGGCTACACAGAACTAGCAGAAAGGAGCTTGGCCGATCTCTGTTACTATAGGATCGCTACACAGAACTAGCAGAAAGGAGCTTGGCCGATCTCTGTTACTATAGGAGCGCTACACAGAACTAGCAGAAAGGAGCTTGGCCGATCTCTGTTACTATAGGATCGCTACACAGAACTAGCAGAAAGGAGCTCGGCCGATCTCTGTTACTATAGGAGCGCTACACAGAACTAGCAGAAAGGAGCTTGTCCGATCTCTGTTACTATAGGATCGCTACACAGAACTAGCAGAAAGGAGCTTGGCCGATCTCTGTTAATATAGGAGCGCTACACAGAACTAGCAGAGAGGAGCTTGGCCGATCTCTGTTACTATAGGAGCGCTACACAGAACTAGCGGAAAGTAGCTTCATTGGCAACCCCGCTCAGCCCGCCCCCAAGACAGGAAGATTATTGGCTCAATTACCGGTGATTACGAGCAGACAGATTCATTAGGAGGGCCTCTGTCTCACTTAGGGAAATATGTGGTGGTCGTAACGTGGCGGAAGCTGATCAGTCCAAGCCCTAATTGTTACTAAAGAGAGGATTTACGAAATGGGTTAACTGGCCGAGTGATAGGGAGCATAATTATAAAATAGGAGAAACAGGCCGTTGGACGGGATCTTTTTCTACTGATATATATATATAGATCTGGGGAAAGTTTTCCAGTTCTGAAAAGGCGCTTTCCTTTTTTATAGTCATGAAAATGAACTAAAATACTATGCTGGAAAATGGCTGGGTCCATCAAACCCTTCATGAGTATTTAAACAAACTATCATAATAACCCCAAGACATCGCACCAGATAGAGCTAGTCTTGAGGAAGGGCATTAACGCAATAAGTCATTCAAGATTATAACTCATATCAAGTTTATTATGGCTATCATTAAGCGATTTTAGGCAGTTTTGGAAGGATCTCGAGAAATCGGAGGGGTAAAGATTATCTCAATGAACACATACTCTCCAACAGATCCATACTAATCTTACTAAAATCGCCTAATGCTAGCTAAAATAATATGCATCATTGCGTCCTCGTGCACTGAAAGGGTTACATGTTCTGACTACATTTGCAACCTCTTCACATGTGGTACTATACTCTGTTCCAAATAAGTAGGTCAAACCTCTTGAACATTAACCTGTATAAACTCACTAACGACTACAGTAATCGTGTTAATATTTCTGCCATTTGGGAAGGGTCAGCCAGAGACTAGGTGTGAACATTTAAATCCCATTTGCATTAACCCTTTTTGAGTTACAAAGATTAGGATTCACGATTTCTTTTCTACATTTTTGGAACAGGGCCGTCTGTAAGCGCAAATGGGTTGACAATCACTCCTACACAGTGAAAGGCTTCTGCTCTAGAATTCACACCCTAGCGTAGTTCTTCACCGTTCTTTAATATACAATAATTTAAAACTAATGGTTACCAATTTTCATCAACAGATGACGCCAACGGGGTTTACAATTTAATTTCTATAGGTTCAGGGACAGTACATATGCGAGGCCGGTCTATACCAGTGGTACAGTACCATTGGTATATGGCATGTGCCCTACGTGCTGTCCCTTCCTTTACTTGTTTATCGGGTGCAGTGGTACATGGCATTAGTCATAATCATTGTTGGTGGCCGGTTCGGCCACCAACAATGATTATGACTAATGCCATGTACCACTGCACCCGATAAATACACAAAATAAAAAACTTAAAATGACAAACAACATAACTAGTACCCGATTGACAATTGTTGAAGACTGTAGATGTAAATTCTGTATGAATGAATTTGATTTTAATCATAAATATATTAAAAGCTACATTACTTATACAAAATTTGTGTTCTTAAATTCTTCCGATAGAGTAACATCTCCATGTAAACAAGACAATGTAATATATTGTATTTCTTGTAATACATGTGGTATACAATACAGTATGTTGGATGGACGGATTGATGTATAAGACAAAGAGCCTATGAACATAGAACACAATTTAAGAACGACACTGACTCCAAGAATCTTCTATATAAGCATTTTAATACAGCTTGTAACATATTAGAATATAGATACAAAATTATAGAAACAAGATCCAGAGATTTTAGATAGAGAAACTTATTGGATTGAACACATTATTTACTATATATCCATTTGGACTTAATAATGAAATTAAAGGTGTAGGCAATATCTTGTGATTTTCATAACCTTTACTTTGACTTCCCCGTTATAAACAGAAGACCTGGTAGACATAGTAATAGAAGATAACATTCATTTAAAAAAAAAATAGAAACAGGTCTGATATTAACTTAATTGTCAATAATTTGTATTAATTATATGTAAATTTCGTAATTAAAAAATTAGAAGATTCGTTGAAATGCCTACAAAAGAGAAGTTTTGCTCCGTTAATAGAAACTATTCTAAACAATAAAATAATTTTTCTAATAAATTTAAGAATATTGTCTTTGCTTGTATGGGATTCATTAAAGCTAATTCTAAGACATCCATACATAACCCTATTAAAAATAAAGTTATATCCATTTACATTTTTCTTCTAAAATTGTAGACATAATTAATGTTAACAGTTTAATTAATTCTGAGAAAGTTATGTCCAAATTAACAGATGTATATAAAACATTCAAACCATTAATCGTTTATTTATATGAGCGACCTGTTGGATTGATTATTTGTAATAATAATACAGTTTTAGAGAATCTTTCAGAAAATGTTATTTTCAATAATAATAAATGCGTGTGTGAAAGAGTCGTGGATATGTCAGATCACAGACGTAATGCATTAATAAAGTTCATTTATAGTCCGATATATTAACAGGTGATGTAGAAATTGTTAAACATTTTGCAAACGAAAAATTAGCGGAGCTATGTCAAAAATGTTTTAAATGTAGAATAGGGAATAATAAAGTAACATTTGAAATGATTAACAAGATAAATTGTTAAAAACTGCACACTGTGATGCGAGGGAGCTAGAAGCATGGTAAAATTGATTAAATTAATTAGAAATAAAATGTTCTCCTTAAAAAAAATATATTAATCTTTCGGATTTTGTAGACTATATTAATAATAAGCTTAAAGTGTATTTAGATAATTTACATAAACATTTTGTAATCACTAGATTAGATAAAGCCAGTGATAAGTATAGCTTCACATGTAAGAAATGTTATCTAGAAAGCATGAACACAAAATTAGGCATTAGAGGTAATAAATTATATAAGAATATTTGTGGTAATTCTGGTTATTAAATTCAAAATAATTAAATTATTGATAACTTAATTAATGAACATACTAATACAAATATATAATTTGATATTAAACTTTCTGATAAGAATAAGTGCATTGCAAAATTATACGTTTCCCCAATTTCATAAAAGACCTTATAAATATCGCTTTATTGCCAGAGCAAAATTTGATACCACTAATACTTTTTCAGAACAAGTCGTACATTGCTTAAACTACATTAAAAGTACTCATAAACGATATTGTGATTCCATAAAGAATAGAACTGGCATTAACTATTATTGGAGTGTTGACAATTCATTAGAGGTAATTGATAAACTTAATACCATGTCAAAAGTTACCTCTGTACATAGCTTCGACTTTTCAACTTTGTATACCAATTTGCCGTTAGATTTAGTATTTTCAGAACTTTGTTTTATTATAGATTTGCACTTTAACATATTTGTTACGAATAAGATTTTTGTTCATAAATGTTTATTCATATTCTAATTATGCGTCACTTAGTCTACTCCCAGTAGTTCAGTATATTTTGATAGAACTATACTTTAAGATGTCCTTAAATTCCTCGTTTTCAATACTTATGTTAGATTCGGGCCATACATTTTCAAACAAATATTAGGAATTCCTATGGGTGACAATGCTAGCCCTTTAATTGCTGATTTATTCTTGCTTGCTTTAGAATTTAAATTTACAAAAAACTTAGTTGACAGTAGCAAGAACAATTCTTGCTAATCCCAAGGTTAAGGCCTTGGGTTTATGGGTTTGGGTCATGAACTTGGTAATAATAAAGAAAAAAAAAAGAGGTTCGGAAATCGGAACCTCTCCGGGTGGTCGGGGGCTGGGGAGTGCTGGAGCGACCTTGGTGACCCTGGTCTCTGGGTCTTCTCCTGGGTGACCTGGATGTGTGTGATTTGTGCTTTTTATCTGTGTTTATTTGTTGTTTTATGTTGTTTTTGTGTTTTCCCTGTTCTTGCTCTGTCTTGAGTCGGCTACCCCCAAATATGGGGATTGGGCCTGAGCATATAGATAGATAGATAGAAGAAAAATAACCTCCCAGAAATATTAGCACTTGCTAAATTGTTAAGTAATAATAGTAGATATATTGATGATATTCTCGTTTGCAACATGTTAAATTTTAATCAAGTCGCTAAACAAATGTATCCAAATTCCATCCCCATCACACAAGGTAACGTAAATGATTAAGTTAAAAATTCTTGTCATTAATATACAAATTGTTAATGAACATTGCACACTTAAAGTATATCACAAAGTTAATGATTTTAATTTTAACATAATACATTTTCCTTTCCCAAGTAGTAATATCGATAATAAAATAACTTATAATTGTTTATATTCCCAGCTAATAAGATTTTGTAAAATTTGCACTAAAGTAGATGACTTTTGGGTTAGAGCTAGGTTACTATGCAGACTCCTAGTAGACAGAGGTTTTGAGGCAAGTAAATTGTTACATAAATTTTATCTTTTTAAGGTCAATTATTGTGACTATTCTAAAATTTGACATCAATAATATTAATCAATTTTTTTTAACTTGAAGTTTTTCGTATAACCTCTGTTAGTTTTGTTCTGTATGTATTAATTGTTTATCTTTTTTTTTTGTTATTATTGATTTTTAAAATTAATTGTTCGTGTTAAAAGAGTACTCTTTGTTTAAAAATTTTGTTGCTTCTTCATATTTTGCAATTATTTTTCTTTATTATATTATATCTATTCATTGTCGATAGTATCAATTGCTCGCTTCTGCGATTTCCTTAGTTTATTTGTACGATAAATGTAGGTTATTTGAAGGGTAGTAATTGGTAGGGGTCACTTGAGGCATGCTATGCGTACGTGTACCTACCCGATAGCACTATCGTTAGTGAATGCTGTATATATGTTGTACTATTGTTAATATCTTGTCAATTTGCAAATTTGATTTTAATATAAAAAAATTATATCAAATGTAGTTTTTTATTCATACAGAATTTAGTAAAATTTACCAGAACGTCCTGGACTTCCCAAATTGAATAATTTCTTGAACGTGACGATAGTGCGTTGTTATGTGTGCGATTAGTTTGCTTGGGAAACAGATTAACTTGCTCGTGTAGTGATGTACACCCTATGTGGTGGATTGTGTTCTTTTATTTCATAATGATATTTTGATAAAGCGTTGTTTTCACATAGCGATTTTGATTAGTTCTTTTGCCTTTATATTGTCTTTGCCCAAGTTTTGGTTTGTTTAACCCTTTCACTCACATATGATGCAGAGGTTGCCAGATTAGCAATAAGAAATAGAGTTCTCTCACTCTTATAATTACCTCTCCAAAATTAGTTTTCTGCACACAGCTAACTCAAAGACAATTGCAGAGGTTGAAGTAACTAAACTAAAGGTTTAACAAAGGCTTTAAAGTATCCCTAATAGGCTCAAAATCGCGTCATATGTCGGAGATGGTTAATTGGCCTGGGGAGACGGTTTATATGAAGGGTGCGCCTGGAAGTGTGGTGGGCTGGCTTGTGGTTTTGCTCTGCTGCATGTCTGCCTGCCGAGATCGGAACCTCTCCGGGTGGTCGGTGGCCGGGGAAGTGCTGGAGGGACCTTGGTGCCCCTGGTCTGTGGGTCTTCTGGTTGACTTAGATAGGTGTGAATTTGTATTTTGTTTTTGTGTGTTCATTGTTTTCTGTTGTGATGTCCCTATTCGGGCCCTGTCTTGATTCGCCCCCCCCCCCCCCCCCCCCCCCCCGCCTAAATAAACACACAAGGAAAAGTGGCGATTGGACCTGAGTATTTACATACATACATATATACATAAATTTAGTCAATAACCCAACAGAACTCCCCCTAATGAACCTCACAAAATTATTCTTTAAGAACTCCATAAAATTTCCAACCCACATTATTCCCCTTAAAGAACTAACATATTTTTCTTAGAGAACCCCACACAATTTATCGCAAAAGAACCCCACAATATTACCCTCAAAGAACCTCATAAATTTCCCTTTTTCTTCAGTATAATTTTGACTCCGAAACTGTGATTTTGTATAGTATGACTCCGATACTGGAAATGTGATACCGTGAGTCCGTTATTGTGACTGATACTAAATAGTGTGACTCTGATACTGTGACTCCAATACTGTAACACTGATATTGTGACTCCAATTTTGACTCCAATGCTGTTACTTCAACCTGAGACACCAATACTGTGACTCCGATATTGCGACTCCGATACTGTGACTCCATTACTAGGACTCCATCTATGTGACTCTGATACTGTAATCCCAATACTGTGACTGTTATACTGTAACTCTGATACTGTAACTCAAATAGTGACTCGGATACCATGACGTCAATACTGTGACTCTTTGACTTTTGATATGACTTTGATGCTGTGACCCCAGTACTGTGACTTCGATACTGTGACTCTGATACCGAGACTCTGATGCTGTGACTCCGATGTTATGACCCCAATACTGTGACATCGATACCACGACTCCGATACAGCGACTCCGATACTGTGACTTTGATACCGCAACTCCGATACAGTGATTTCGAAACTGCGACTCTGATACAATGACTCCGATACTGTGACTCTGATACAGTTACTACGATAATGTTACTCCGATACAGTGACTCCGATACACTGACTCCGATAATGTGACTCCGATACAGTGACTCCAATACTGTGACTCTGATACAGACACTCCAATAATGTGACTCCGATACAATTACTCCGATACAATGACTTCGATTCTTTGACTCTGATACAGTGACTCCGATACAGTGACTCCGATATTGTGACTCCGATACAGTGACTCCGATACTGTGACCCCAATACCGCGACTCTGATACTGTGACTCTGATACCACTACCCCGATACTGTGACTCCGATTCAGAGCCCGTGTGACTCGCTTCAGACACACTATAATCTGGCTGGCTCTCAACTAATTACAACATTGTTTTCCGGGTTTCAGGCCACTTCAGCCACGGTGGGTTTTTAAAAGTTAGCCTCTCTCTCTCTCTCTCTCTCTGACACACACTTGAACACACGTCTCTCACCAACACCCACACTCGTTCACTCACTCTCACCCTCTCTCTCTCTTAGCCGTTCGTTTCGTCCGGTTGCTTTTCCATTTCCTCATCCAACAAGACAAAGTCCACATCACTCCGCAAGAATCCTTGGCCCTCTCTTAATATATATATAAGAACATAAGAACATAAGAAAATGGGAGTCTGCAGAAAGCCGATTGGCCTAAGCAAGGCAGATCCCTGTCCCACACAACCCCCAATTCAATTACAAAGCCCAATTATAGGCTTCACACTCTAATACCCTGAGGATCATCTTACCAAAACGGTTAGAGATTAACGCAGGATTATGGGGGTCTGCAGAGCGCTGATTGGCCCAACCCGGCTGATCCCCCTTCACACCCAACCCTTCTCGTCCATATGCTTATCCAATTTTATCTTAAAGCTCCCTACAGTTTTAGATCCCACTATAGCACTTGGTAGTCCATTCCACCCATCTACAACTCTGTTACCAAACCAATACTTGCCTATATCTTTTCTGAAACGAAATTTAACTAATTTGAAACCATTGGTACGAGTTCTTTCGCTATCACTGAGCTTTAGTACATTTGTCATGTCCCCTTTGTTAATCCCACTAACCCACTTGAACACCTCTATCATATCCCCTCTAACTCTGCGTCTCTCTAACGAATGTAACCTAATTTCTTCAACCTTTCTTCATACGAAAGATTTCTAATATTATGGATCATTTTGTCATTCTACGCTGTACTCTCTCCAATGAATCTATGTCCATTCTGTAATAAGGACACCAAAATTGGACAGCATAATCCATATGGGGTCTCACTAATGACAAGTAAAGTTTTAAGATAACATCAGCAGTTCTGTTACTCACACTCCTAGAGATGAACCCGAGAATCCTGTTTGCCTTATTACGAACGCTTATACACTGTTTTCTAGGCTTCAAATCATTGCTAACAAACACACCTAGATCTTTCTCGCTGTCTGAATTTTCTAATTCTAAATTAGCTAGTTTATATTTAACATTTGTTTGCATCTTCCCTATCTTTAATACCTTGCATTTGTCAATGTTAAACTTCATCTGCCAATTTACTGACCATTCATGTAAGGTATCTAGATCCCTTTGGAGGCACTCTATATCGCTATCTGAATCAATTGATTTCCCTATTTTAGTATCGTCTGCGAATTTACTTATCCTACTAGTTATACCTAAATCTAGGTAATTTATGTATATAAGAAACAACAGGGGACCTAGTACCGATCCCTGGGGGACACCACTTTTGACTGCTCCCCATTCTGACTTGGTACCATTTATGCTGACTCTCTGCTTCCTACCAATTAGCCATGACCTAATCCATCCTAACAACGCCCCACCTATTCCATGTGCCTCAACCTTTCTCATCAATCTCTCATGAGGGACTCTGTCGAAAGCTTTACTGAAATCTAAATATATAATATCATATGACTTGTCATTATCTACTGCTTCATATACCTCTGAGAAAAAACTAAGCAAATTAGTAAGGCAAGACCGTCCCTGAGTGAATCCATGCTGAGAAGAATTGATTAAGTTAAATGTTTCTAAGTGGTTTCTCATTTTCCTAGCAATAATTGACTCTAGTAGCTTTCCTATGATTGAAGTGAGACTAATGGGACGGTAATTGGATGCTATTGATTTATCACCTTTTTTGAAGATCGGAACTACATTTGCAAGCTTCCAAGCTTCTGGAACTATACCTGTTTCTAATGACTTGTTAAATAGAAATGTTAATGGGTAACTTAACTCATCTCTGCATTCTTTTAATACTCTAGCATATACCTCATCAGGACCAGGCGATTTATGAGGTTTCAGTCTGTCAATTTCCTTAAGCACATCATTTCTGCTTATAGTAACCGTACTTAACCTATTTTCTATACTATCGCTGTATACCTTACGGACTTCTGGAAACTGTGCCAAATTTTCATTAATGAAAACGGAAAGAAATTGACTATTTAATGTACTGCACATTTCTAAATCACTTTCTGTCAATTCTCCTATCTTCCATTCCAGTCTAGTTGCATCAAATCCATTCCATTAATCTTAGTCTGGCAGTGAGTATTTTGTATATGTGGGAGAGAGAGAGAGAGAGAGAGAGAGAAAGAATGGGAGTGAGAGTGAGTGAGTGTGAGTGTGAGTGTGAGAGTGAGAGATTAAAGGGAAGCTGCAGAAATATTGTGGATCAGAAAACCACAATGCTGTGAAGCCAACTATTGATAGCCGTGCTAAGCCTGTCATAAGCGACTTCAGGTCTCTCTTCTCATCTGGAGGGTACTGATTAGTGGTGTAAATGCCTATAATCTACCCAGTTCATTATATGTCGGCCAAAACTGGTGACCCATATCCTCTGTAGCTCAAAAAGGGCTACCTTACCTTTTGATACCTTTTGATGTGTTCGCCACTCTTCTAGCGGCACCAAGGAGCGCGACGCCCCTCGTTATGGGTGGTGATTTGGTGCAGTAGACTGTTTGAAGCGACAGCTCGCTCCCTTGCGAGGATGGGCTCGTCTGGCACTTTTTGCAGTTCGACATCTAGGGCTCTCTTGAAGTTGTCTAACGAGATGTTCCTCATGTCTCTTACTCGCCGTGGGAGTTTGTTGAAGAGACGTGGGCCTCTGTGTGATAACCAGCCCTCTCGCAGAGAGCCCATAGCACCCCTGTTATTCATCCGGGGGATTTCGCATTCCCAGCCTCTCCTATCACTGAATTTCATGACTATCAGAGTATGTAGGTTTGGTACTAAACCCTCTGCGATTTTCCACGTGTATATTATTAGGTAACGTTCTCTTCTACGTTCCAGTGAGTACAGATTCAGTGCTCTTAAACGCTCCCAATAGTGTAGATGTTTTATCGAACTTATATGCGAAGTGAAATTTCTTTGTACACTCTCTACGTCATTTATTTCACCTGCTTTGTATGGGGATGTTAATACGCTACAGTATTCAAGCCGCGGTAGCACTAGAGATTTGAAGAGCGTTATCATAGGCAATTCACCGCGTGTTTTAAAAGTACGCAGAATCCAACCCGTTAGACGTTTCGCAGCCGCCACTTTGACCTGGTTATGTACTTTGAAACCCATATTTTCAGACATTAATACCCCAAGGTCTTTCACACTGTCTTTCCGTTCTATTATGTGGTTAGATTCTGTTAAGTAATTTGTAATTTCTTTAACACCATTATTATCTCCGTACCGCATTAATTGGAATTTTTCCTCATTGAATTGCATGTTGTTTTCCCTGGTCCACTGGAACACTACATTCATGTCTTCCTGCAGTCGGCCCGTGTCCTCTTGTGTGTTTACTATCTTGCTTAATTTTGTGTCATCAGCAAAAGACGACACCGTACTGTGTCTGGTGTTGGTATCTATGTCGCAAATTAGTATGAGGAACAGAAGGGGCGCTAGCACTGTTCCTTGGGGCACTGAGCTTTTGACATCCGAAGGCTCAGATGTGACTTGGTTTACTGCTACTGATTGTTTTCGGTTTACGAGGAAATTGTATATCCACCGTCCGATTTTCCCAGTTATACCTTTTGCTTTCAGTTTGTGGGCTATTATACCATGGTCACATTTATCAAATGCCTTAGCAAAATCGGTGTAAATGACATCCACGTTTTTCTTTTCTTCTAGCGGTTTAAGAATTTTGTCATAGTGTTCCAAAAGTTGTGAGAGACATGATCTTCCCGCTCTGAACCCATGTTGACCGGTGTTGTGTAGTTCATTTGTCTCCATGAATGTTGAAATTTTGCTTCGCAGGACTCGCTCGAAAACTTTAATGATGTGAGAGGTTAGAGCTACCGGGCGGTAGTTTTTTGGTAGTGCTTTACTCCCTCCTTTATGCAGTGGGGCAATTATTGCGTTTTTCAAGCTATCTGGTATGTCACCAGTGTCTAGACTCCTTCTCCACATTATAGCCAGGAGTTTTGAGAGGTTTTCCTTACATTTCTTCATTAGGATCGAATTCCATGAGTCCGGGCCTGATGCCGAGTGGGATGGCATGTTGGAAATGGCCTCTTCTATGTCTTTTGGACCGAAATCAATATCCAGCATCTGAGGGGTTTCCGTGGGGGAGGTTTCCATGAAAAATATATTTTGGTCTCTGATGACTTTTGTTTCATCAGGCTCACTGAATGCCATTTCATACTGCCTGCTTAAGAGTTCGCTCATTTCCTTTTTGTCCCCTGTGAAAGAGCCGTCCCCTTTGCTCAGTGGGCCGATGTTAGATGTTGTTTTAGCCTTTTGTTTGGCGTATGAAAAGAAGTATTTGGAATTTTCCTTTATACCTGCAATAGCTTTCCTCTCCTCTTCCATTATGTTGTAGTTCATATGATATTCTTAGCCTTTGTTCAATTTCCACAATTTCTCTATCTATTTCGACTTTTTGCCTATCTTGTAGATTTTGATGTGTGCGTCTTTGTGTGAGTAATTTTCTTCTTCTGTACAGCCTCCTCCTTTCCCGATCTTGTTTGCTTCTTCGTTTTGTTTGTCTTGCAGGTATATGGTGGCTACAGATTTGGGTCATGGTTTCTGTTATTAAGACTAGACATTCTGCTGGTGTCAGGTTATCCATTAAATCTTCCCAGTCTATTTCCTCCATTTCTTGATTTACCTCTTCCCACCTAATGTTTTTGTTATTGAAGTTAAATTTACTGAAGGGGCCGGTTTTTGTTCTCGATTCTGAGGTTGTCTGTACACTTTCTAAGGTTGTTTTGATCTCAATTAATTTATGATCTGAGTATGTTGTGTCCGATATGTTAATGCTGTGTACTAGAGAGTCGTTGTTAGTGAAGACCAGGTCTAAGATATTGTTTTCCCGTGTGGGTTCAGCAATATGTTGGGTAAGACTAAAAAAATCACAAAGTTCAAAAAGCTCTCTCGTATTAGTATTTGCTTCTCCGGTGTTATTTGCCACTAACTGGTTTTCTAGTTGTCTCCATTTAATGTTTGGTAGGTTAAAGTCTCCTAGCCATATAATATTTGGTGTTGGGTTTCCCAGGGTTTCCACTTCTGATTTTATTTTGTTGAGCTGGGTTTTGAATTCTTCTCGGGATGAGTCTGGAGGCCTGTATGTAACAATAACTGCTAAATTTAGGGATTCTATTTTAACTCCAAGTATTTCCACCACTTCATTACTGTTATTTAGGAATTCAGTACATATCAGTGAGTCATGTATGTACAAGGCTACACCTCCATGTGACCTATGCGTTCTGTCCGCCCTATGTAGGTTGTAACCAGGAATCCATACCTCACTATCTTCCTGATCTTTAATGTGAGTTTCTGTGAGAGCCGCAAATATAGCGTTTCCTTCTTCTAGCAGGCCCCTAATAAATGGTACTTTGTTCGTGGTTCTATTTTTTAGGCCTTGGATATTTGCAAACAAGATTGGGGAGGGATTGTTTGGAGTACTATGTGTACCTAATAGTCTTCGGGATGTATTGGCCACTCTTGGGAGGCCAGGAGGTGCTCGAGGTGTTCTATGTGCTCTTCCATCTCCCTCAGTCTCTTCATCTTCATCTGCCCTTTCCCTCCTTGCCTTTTTCCTCTGTCTCGTCCTCGCATAGCTAGAGAGTTTTTTGGGCTACCATTCGTGTTAGGTCTAGCATATCTCCAAGTCCCTTTAATATGAAAAGCTGGGCATTTCATATTGTAGCAGGTCTTGTTCTCAAGTGATGTCTTGCAAAGGGATGGGTGGTGGTATTTGCAGGTTTCACCAAATCTACATTTTCCATGACTGGTTATGTTGTTGCAAATTTTGGGATGAGCAAATCTACATGAATTCCCATTATATTCGCCCTTTTGACCAAAGTAGTACCTTCTTTCCAGATAATATCTGCACACTGGTGTAGACAACCCCAGTAGGTGTGGCTGGGGCTGCGAGGGGTTATGTGGTGAGCTAAGTGTAGTTGTGGGTGATAGTGGGCTTGGTGTATGGGTGGGTGAGGCCTGCAGGGGGGTGGAGTTACGGGCCTGCAGGGGGGTGGAGTTACGGGTCGGTTGTAGGTGGGCAGGTGGCAGTGGTGAGGGGGGAGGCGATGTGGAAGGGGAGCCTGATATGGGGGCTTGTTGCATCCTACGTTCATCCTGCAAATGTATTTGATCAACAGCAGTAGGGTGGTCAATGGCCATAGATGGGATTAATGTGGGTGTTTTCTGGGTCTGGGGAGGTGTGGGAAGATGTGCGGCAGGGTTTGTGGATTTGTAGGGTGCGAAAGGTTGTTGTTCGGCAGGCGATGTGTGTTGATGTGCAGGAGGCAATGCGGGCATTTTCATGGGAAGGTGTGCGTGTGTGGGTTGTGATATTAGTATGGGCCCTGAGGCCCCAATAGTTCCCCATTTTCTGTGAAAAATAGCTATGTCTTGGCTATATTTCGGTCTATCTTGTACTTCTGTATTTTCTACAGTCTGTATGACTTGCCATGTGATATCGAAACAACTATCGCAGAAATGGAGGTTTTTCCCTCTTGTATTGTACGCCTCATTTATTGGTATCAGTCCTATGCAAACCCAGTGGTATGGTTGCTTGCATATCTGACATGTTGTGCCTTTATCCACGTGTATATTCATGTTACACCTCGTACAGGTGTATCTGGTAGACATTGTTGTTTGTTTTTTTGTTTTTGTTTTTGTTTTTGTTTTTGTTTTTCCACCTGCCCTTACATGTGGGAGAGAGAGAGAGAGAGAAGGGGGGGGGGGGGGTGGAGGACAAGGAGGTGTTTGTTACGCGGTTTGTGGTGAGTGTGTGGGGGGGGGGGGGGAGTGCCACTCGTTTACACTCGTTATGTTTAAACTTTAAATAACTTTAAGTAACACTTTCAATAATTATCTTATGAAACAGAATTCTCACTGCCCTAACCACTTTTCCCGTTTTTGGTCGGCTGTTTAGCGGAATATACGGCACTCTAGGAAAATAACGAACTTTCCAGGCTACCTATATACATTATCTATTTTAATTTTCATGTTTTACCTATCATCTTGATTCAACACTGCTCAGGTTCGAATTTTCACCACATTTGGTTGCGTGGGAGATCTTTCTCTCCAATAACGTCACTACTAACCTGCGATATGGTCGAGAAATAATCTGCACTGATTTAATTTGTTTACATATTTTTTTTATCTGTTTGCTATTATTTACGATATTTGTTTTGTCGGTACCCTTTCCTGTCGAGGTTAAGTTTCGCTTTTGGTAAAATCATATAGGGGGAGGGGACGTGTCCAGGGGAGCGAGGGGATATATGTGTTTATGGTCTTTGCGGGTCACCGAGGGTATTTTGTTTACAGCATACGTCCTGTTCCCAAGCTATAAGTTAAAAGTTCCCCTGACTTTAGTTCTCTGTGTTATACTTTTCTAGTTTATTTACGTGATATACGATGTTCACTATCACTTTTAACTTAGGCTTCCTATTTTCCCATAGCCCTGTTTGATTTCATAGGACTATATAGCTAACACTTTGCTTTGGGACGTAACGGTTTTTTCTTTCCCTTCTTCTTTCCACCTGCCTTATGGGCCTGCCCTAGGCCTGTCCTAGACCAGCGCCATGGCACTGCTGTAGGAGTTAACGGATTTTTTCTCCAAAACGCGTATATCTCTCCAGATATTTTATCAATCGGTTCGATTTTGCACTTCACAGAACCGCGACACTACGTTTGTTTTTGTGTGTGATTTTTTTGAAAGTTTAATCACCAGTATCCCGCGGGATAGTCGAAAAATCCCGGACCGCAATGGACGTGACCCTCCTCTCTCACACACACCCTTAACAAATGGGTTGTAAATTTCCACACCTATTTCCTAGCTGACTCTTCTTAATTGGTAGAGAAATGAACTCGATTACAATAGACCTTTTGAATTACAGAGGATAGAGGTCACGATTTCTGGCCTACCTATAATGAATAGACTAATAATTATAGATAATCCCTCAACTCTTTTAACAACCTGCAACTCAGAAACCTTGTAGTATTCCCCTTAGCTCGATAAGTCTAAAGATAACTATGTGTCTCAAGAAGCTGGATCCCTCATTTATATAATATATGCATCACATATTGTAATGTCTGCATAAAATTATACCGAAGTAAACTATCAATCAATCAGGCAGTCAATCAACCATGCCACACCTGTGCACGCCATCAATCATAATGGGCGGATTATTGTTCACTTGCAAGTTTCTGGCTATAAGGAAGATGGAGCTGTAGACACCGATATTTAACATAATTGCCAGACAAGCGTGAAGTAAGAGAGGTAATCAAGGTTAGTGAGTTAGAGAAGAGTACAAAAGAGAGGGAGTACAACGAAAGACTAAATGAAAAGTAGATGGATGTGAGAGAGATGGAAGAGAGAAAAGTAGAGGTTGAATGGCAACAGTTTAAGGAAGGAGTGAAAGCAAGTGCAGAAGAAGTATGTGGTAAAAGGAAACTAGGAGGCAGAGGTATCAGCAAGGGAAGCGAATGGTGGAATGATGCGGTGTGAGAAAGGCAGTGGAGCAGAATAGACAGTGTTTTGAGAGGGTTTTACAGGATGGTAGAGTTGAGGTACAAGGAGAAAAGGAGAGAGGCAACACGGAAAATTAGAGACGCGAAGATAAATCCAAACGAAATGTGGGATCAAAGGTTGAGTGCAAATTTTGAGAAACGAAAGATGTTCTGGAAGGAGGTAAATAGAGTAAGGAAAGGAGGACAAAAGAGGGAAGAGTCGGTGAAAGATGCAAATGGAGAATTACTAGTGGAAGGAGTTCAAGTGAGGAAAAGATATGCTGAATATGTGTAATTTGTGCTAAATGTAAGAGATGGAAGGGAAGCAGTGATTGAATCAGTGGTTGATGGAGATAGGTTACCCAGGCCACCCATGAGGTGGCAGAGAATGAATGAAAGGATTGTGAAAATGAGATAAAAGAAGCAGTGAGACAAAATAATGAGAGCGGGAAAAGCAAAAGATATGGATGGTATTGCTGTGGAGTGTATTAAGAAGGGTGGAGATGCGATAATAGATTGGCTGGTGAGACTATTCCATGTGTGCTTTGTTGTGTCAATGGTACCACTAGACTGAAGGAGTGCATGTATTTTGCCGTTGTATATTGTATAAGGAGAAGGGAGATCGGCAGGAGTGTTCAAGTTATAGAGGTATTAGTTTATTATCAGTGGTTAATTGGAAAGTTGTTTGGCAGGGTGTTGATAGAGAGGATAATAAGGGGTACGGAAGTTGCAATAGGAGAAGAGCAGTGCGGTTTTAGGAGGGGAAGAGGGAGTGTGGATCAGATGTTTGCAGTAAGACCGCTATGCGAAAAGAATTTAGAGAAGCATAAGGGGATATTTTTGGCTTTTGTGGATTTGGAAAAAGCGCATGATCGTGTGGATCGAAAAGCAATGTGGAAGGTATTAAGGATTTATGAATGGAGGTATGGAAATGGAGGTAAAACAGAGAGTATTTGAAGGAAGGAAAGTTTTAGGAGCAATGGGAAGTATGTGGAAGGTGAGAAATCTCAGAATGAATGCTAAAAGTGCAATATAGAAAGGGATTGTTGTACCAACAGTGATATATGGGGCTGAGACATGGGCTCTGAAGGCAAAGGAGAGAAGAAAGCTGGATTTGATTAAGATGAGCTGCTTGAGGAGTATGTGTGGAGTGACTAGTAGAGACAGATTGAGGAATGAAGAGATACGTTGGAGAGTGGGGCAGCAGGAACATTTGTCGGCCAGATTGGACAGAAGGGTGCTGAGCTGGTATGGTCATGTTCAACGAATGGAAGATGAAAGGCTTACATGGAGAATATTTGAGTTAGATACAAGAGGAGGAAGACCTCCATTTAAGACTGTAGGACAAGCTTTGGAAGATAGAGTAATGACTATAGATCAGGCAAGGGAAGTGGTGATATACAGGAATGAATGGAGAATGCTTGTGAATAAATATATGAGTGAAAACGCGGTCATTTGGGAGAAGGGGTCGTGCGCCAGATGGGTTAGATAATAGTCCGTCAGGCGCCTGGATGTGTGGTGGACGAGCTTGTGGTGGTGGGGCTTCGCTGCATGTCTGCCTGCTGAGACCGGAACTTCTCCGGGAGGTCGAGGGCTGGGGGAGTGCTGGAGTTACCTTGGTGATCCCTGGTCTCTGGGTCTTCTCCTGGGCGACCTAGCTGTGTGTGTTTTGTTTTTGTGTGTTCATATTTGTGTTGTGTTGTGTTGTGTTGTCCCTCTTCGGGCTCTGTCTAAAGTCGGCCACCCCCAGCTAAAAGGAAAGAAAATGGGAAATGTGCCTGAGTATATAGATAGATAGATAGATAGCCAGTTAAAATTTCGTCTTCACTGCATATATGCTATATATTATATATATATATATATATATAAAGTATACTGTATATATATATATATATATATATATATATATATATTCTCTTTTAAACAGACGAGGTTAAAGGCAACAGCGGTTTCAGCATTCAGTATTTTATTGTTACAGCTTTCAATATTTCTAACAATTTTCCTCTGGGGTTCAGATATGAGGTACAACAGGTTAGCAAAATTCATGGTGGATCCAACGTTTCACAAGTAAACATCTTGCATCTTCAGTGAATGGGCAGGTAATGATTAGGGGATCCCACCAAAGCAAGCTCCTCAACAAACACCACTTCAAAGCCGCTAAACAACTTAAAGAGAACCCCATCATCATCCGACGAGCTGATAAGGCCTCCTGCCTTGTGATACACGGAAAAGAAGAATACCTACGGAAAATGGACGACATTCTTAGTGATAAAAACAAATTCAAAAGGATCACTCGCAATCCTACTGACGAAATAAAAAGGAAAGCCAACACCACCATCACTGCTATCAACGCCAAAGCCGATGGCGTACACCTGAAGAAACTCATCGGCGAATTCACCTCAGGTTATGCTTACGGTACTATAAAAACCCACAAACCCGGGAACCCCCTCCGCCCCATCATATCACAGATCCCTACTGCTACCTACCAGACCGCCAAGGCCCTGAACAAACTCCTCACCCCTTTTGTTCCTCGGCAATACAACCTCAACTCTGCTTATGACTTCCTAGAAATTCTACGAGATGCCCCCCCTGCTAACGACCACATCATCGCCTCCCTCGACGTAGAGAGTTTGTTTACCAACGTGCCCGTTGACAAGACAATAGATTTTATCCTACGTCGAGTTTACCACTGCCCTAATACTGCCCTGGACATCCCGGAGAAGGCCCTGAAGACGCTCTTGGAACTATGTACCAAGGAGTCCCCTTTCCTCTGCCCCCGCGGGAATATGTACCAGCAAATCGACGGTGTAGCGATGGGAAGCCCCCTGGGGGTCCTGTTCGCCAATTTCTTCATGGGAACTATCGAAGAGGAACTCCTGGCTGCCCACCGGCCCACTGTCTACTGCAGGTACATCAATGATATCTTCGTGCGGGTGAAGGACCTGGACGAACTCAGGGACCTCCAGCAGCGCTTCATGGCCGCCTCCGGACTCAACTTCACATACGAAGGAACCACCGATGGTCATCTACCCTTCCTCGACCTCCTTGTCTCCCTCCACGACCACGGCTTCAAAACTACAGTGTACACCAAACCTACTAACAATGGCCAATGTCTTAATGGGGAAAGTGAATGCCCTAAACGATACCATCAGTCCACCATCGCCGCCTATGTCAGGAGAGCCCTCACCCATTGCACCACCTGGAATGACACACACAATGAATTGGAAAGGCTCACCCAGGTCCTAGTCAACAATGGGTATTCCAACACTGATGTCACCAATGCCATCAACCACCACCTAGAAAAATGGTACAAACAAGACCCCCGTAGCACCAACCCGGCCAATGACATTACAATTTTCTACAGAAACTACATATCTTCCGACCACACAACAGACGAATCCATTATGAAAGAAATAATTCACAAAAACGTCCTCCCCACCAACCCTGACAATAAAATAAAACTCATTATTTACTACAAATCTCCTAAGACCTCCAACCTTGTCCTCCGTAACCGCCCCATTTCCACCAACCAACCGAAAGACGATCATGTGATATACCAGCATATTTGCACCTCTGGGGACTGTGGACCCCTATCCTATGTTGGAATGACACAGACTCGCCTTTCCCGTCGACTAACCCTCCACCTTCAATCTGGCGCTATAAAAGATCACTATCAAGCCCCCCACCATCTTGCCCTAACTCACGCCGACCTAGACAAACAAACTACCATACTCGACAAAGAATCAGACCCCAGAAGACTAGCTATTTTAGAAGCTCTATATATCCAAACGCTCAACCCCAGCATCAACAACCAAACACAAGACCTTCAAATTCTTCCTTCAGGCAAGCGCTACAGGCATACTGCCCTCGTTCCTCTCGCCCTGTGCCCCCCTCCCGTATCTTTCCGCGATCAGCACACAACTGACAACACCAACCAATCACAGCCACCCACAGCCAACAACCAACCACCGATAAGATTTAGTGCCCGTCTCACGAATAGACTGCCTTCCACCAATGAACAGCCACCCCACACCCAGTAGCTCCGCCCACCTACCTATTCTTGATCCTCGAATTTTGTATATATATGTTGCTTTGTCCTTATTCTAATCATTACCAGCCTATTCCCTGAAGATGCAAGATGTTTACTTGTGAAACGTTGGATCCACCATGAATTTTGCTAACCTGTTGTACCTCATCTCTGAACCCCAGAGGAAAATTGTTAGAAATATTGAAAGCTGTAACAATAAAATACTGAATGCTGAAACCGCTGTTGCCTTTAACCTCGTCTGTTTAAAAGAGAATCTATTACCTGGCTATACTAACATATATATATATATATATATATATATATATATATATATATATATACAGTATATATATATATATATATATATATATATATATATATATATATAATATATATATATACTCTATATATATGGTTGTGCATTTCTGTAAAATATATTTGTATACGGTTTCAATTGCCTTATACCCCAAAACTCGCAAGTGGCCAATTATACATAGCTATTCTAACGCTGTTAAAGACTCTAAACGCACACCAGATGTTATTAGCAAACCTAATTATCCCTGTGGACGACGTGCTTAGCTAGTTGGCAATTTCATCCTATCAATCAATGATTTATTACATATGGATACCATGTTTGTTATAGTTGACCATAATATATTTTACAATGAAAGTCTAACGAGAAAAAACAGGGTCTCAAAATTAAACCATTAGTTATCACATCTGAATAACAAGTTTTGCTATAGTTGAGCATAATGCGTTTTAAAATAAAAGCCTAACTAGACCAAACAGCTTTTCCAAATAAACAGTATACTAGCTTCCTCCCGCTCCTGCAGGATAAACAGTATACTAGCTTCCTCCCGCTCCTGCAGGATAAACAGTATACTAGCTTCCTCCCTCTCCTGCAGGATAAACAGTATACTAGCTTCCTCCCGCTCCTGCAGGATAAACAGTATACTAGCTTCCTCCCGCTCCTGCAGGATAAACAGTATACTAGCTTCCTCCCGCTCCTGCAGGATAAACAGTATACTAGCTTCCTCCCGCTCCTGCAGGATAAACAGTATACTAGCTTCCTCCCGCTCCTGCAGGATAAACAGTATACTAGCTTCCTCACGCTCCTGCAGGATAAACAGTATACTAGCTTCCTCCCGCTCCTGCAGGATTTACGGTGACTCAGTTAACTCGTGGCCACCCTCCTGTGCTACGTGACCCATGCACTACGTGACCCATGCACTACTTGAGGGCCTAGGGGGTTCTAGCGAATATTAAGGTGGTGTTTTTTTCTTTACCTCTAATTATCCCTCATGCTTAGTCCCTTTTGTCTTCAGAGTTTAAGACCTTCGCCCCATTAGATTCGACCCATTGTTTTGTCAATTCTAAGAATTTCGGTTCCATTTTGGTGTCTATGTTTTTCTGGCGAGCGATAGAGAGCCTGCAATTTATGAGGAACCGGCCGTTGGCCGGGGCATTTTTCTTACGAAAACAATGCACACAATTATCTCGAAGAGGGGTCCTGAGGGTATTTTTTTAAAGCCTGATGGAGGTCTAGCTAAACAAAAATAAAAAATGTATAGGTAAATAAATAGACCAACATTTAATATACCCTAATGTGGCTCAGTTAACTCGTTGACACCTTCCTGTTTTACGTGACCCATGGACTATATACCTGGGGGCCTAGGGGGGCGAGCAGGGGTTCTCAAATGGGGGTTCGCGAAGCACTAGTGGTACACACGAAGGTTTTCAGGTAGCAAATTAACCACTAATAACGAGTTTCGGGCTATAAGGAAGTTGGGGCCGTAGACATCGATATAAAACATAATTGCAGTAATAAGGTAGGTGTCTCATGGATAGAAATTATGATGCATTTGGTTTCACGTATTAAACCCTTCAGTACCGGCCACGTCTTCATAGTTTATTCTGGCCACTATTAAACGATTTTATTAATTTTATGAAGGGCCTCCAGCAATTAACAATGTTTGAACTATCTCGCTTTACCTATTTTACTACCACAGATTCTTCTTAAAATGCATAAAATCGTCTAAATGTAGCTAGAACAAAACTATTAAGACGTCGCTGGTACAGGGGGGATTAACCACTTACAAGTTTCAGACTATAAGGAAGTTGGGGCCGTAAACATCGATATAAAACAAATGCAGTAATAATGTAGGTTTCTCAGGGATAGAAAGTATGATGAATTTGGCTTTATGCATTTATACATTTAGTACAATCGTATTTTACTTGGTGCTTCTTAATAACCTTTTATGTTCCGGTGATGTATTTTTAATTATATTCCAGCTATATGTAGACGATTTAATTATATTCCAGCTATATGTAGACGATTTAATTATATTCCAGCTATATGTAGACGATTTAATTATATTCCAGCTATATGTAGACGATGTTATTATATTCCAGCTATATGTAGACGATTTAATTATATTCCAGCTATATGTAGACGATTTAATTATATTCCAGCTATATGTAGACGATTTAATTATATAGCTATATGTAGACGATTTATATTCCAGCTATATGTAGACGATTTAATTATATTCCAGCTATATGTAGACGATTTAATTATATTCCAGCTATATGTAGACGATTTAATTATATTCCAGCTATATGTAGACGATTTAATTATATTCCAGCTATATGTAGACGATTTAATTATATTCCAGCTATATGTAGACGATTTAATATATTCCAGCTATATGTAGACGATTAATTATATTCCGCTATATGTAGACGATTAATTATATTCAGCTATATGTAGACGATTTAGCTATATCCTGGCTATATGTAGACGATTTAGCTATATCCTGACTATATGTAGACGATTTAATTAATTCCAGCTATATGTAGACGATTAATTATATTCCAGCTATGTGTAGACGATTTAATTTATGGTGGCTATATGTAGACGATTTAATTTATGGTGGCTATATGTAGACGATTTAATTTATGGTGGCTATATGTAGACGATTTAATTATATTCCAGCTATATGTAGACGATTTAATTATATTCCAGCTATATGTAGACGATTTAATTATATTCCAGCTATATGTAGACGATTTAATTATATTCCAGCTATATGTAGACGATTTAATTATATTCCAGCTATATGTAGACGATTTAATTATATTCCAGCTATATGTAGACGATTTTGTGTAGTTAAAGAAGGATCTGTGGTAGTAAAAAGGATTAAGTGAGATAGTTCGAAGCCTGTTAATTGCATGGAGGCCCATTTTAATCTGAAGACAAACGTCTAATAGTAGCCAGAATAAAGTCAAAGGGACGTCACCGGTACAGAAGGGGTTGATATTGATGTCTTCAGCTCCAACTTCCTTATAGCCTGAAACTCGCAAGTAGTCAATTGGGGGCTACTGAATATTAACCCCTTGAGGATTATGAAGCCGTTTAGCCGTATATTCTAGCTGACGCAATGCGAATTTACTCAGATTTGGAAGGCCCTTTAGTATTCAAAGGGGTAAAGTATATCTCAATTAATCCTCTGACTCCAACAACTCCTTCTTAACACCTAAAGAGCGGCCTAGGCGGTAAATAATATGTAGCCACCAGCGGGGTGTTTTTGCCCAAAATAGGGCTGTTTACGTTGTTCTTGCCTAAATAAGACCCAGAGTGTAAAACAAATATCTATCCCTGAAAGGGCATAAACAGAGCTTTCCAATGACACCACAACGATCCTTGTATGACCGCTAGTTTTCTTGCAAACACGAGTGCAAAAACCATGTAATTCGGTACTTTCCCCATACATTTCACTATGTAGCGAGTGTGAGAGGGTGGAGGAGGGTGGGATTCATGTCAGTTGGTCCACCGCGGTGGTCTGGAGCAGTCATACGCTCGCTACTCTCCTACCACCACTTGTCTCTCTCACTCAGCAACATTACGTGCTGAAATTGCCACACGACTTATGGTGTGAGCTACCACATAGTCCAAATTTCTTTCACTCGACATATGATGCGCGCCGCCAGTTAAGGGTTAAACTGATTGAAGTCATTTAATGATTGCCTAAATAACCTGGAGAAACACGTCCTCATATACAGAAGGGATTAACATAGAATATACTAATTTCACCAGGCTCACCACCGAATATTAACCCCTTCTGTACCGGCGACTTCTTTTTCATTTTTGTTCTCTCTATAATATAATTAGACGATTTTGTGCAGTTTGAAAATTATGTGAGGTAGTAAAGAGGGTGCAGTGAGATAGGTAGAATAATTAATGTTGCTGGAAGCCCCCTTTAACCCTCCTCTAGCGGGTGCTCTGTGGCCGTTTTGGGCCTTTCTGGGCCGTTCTGACTGCTATATCAACCATCAGTATGAAAGGAACTGTATTGCGCCGAAAACTAGGTGGAAATCGCTACACAATGACGCCACATACAGCTACGTAGCACTCGTGGAGCACTGACAGTGTTACCTCGAAGATGGAAGTTTAGCAGATTTTGCTACCTTGCTCACTTTTAGCGAACTATTGGTTACACTGTCATCCTCACGCGCGGTGGGGGAACTGGAGCTAGTGTGGGCCGGGAGGCCACAGATGTCGGACGTATGGATCATTACTATCCCACCCATTTTCACTCGATTTCCACCCTTTTTTCACCCGTTTTTTGCCAGTTTTTTCAACACGACTTAAGTGGTGAGCCGCTTTTTAAGGGTTAAGCTGAATGAAATCGTATATTATAAGCCAGAATAAAGTGAAAGGGCGACACCGGTACTGAAAGGGTTAACATGCTGTAAAATATGCAAATTTCACCAGATTTGCATTATCAATGTCAGATTAAATTTTACAATATGGCAAGTACAGTAGCTTCTCTCTAAGCTCTATAATCTATTTTACAATATGGCAAGTACAGTAGCTTCTCTCTAAGCTCTATAATCTATTTTACAATATGGCAAGTACAGTAGCTTCTCTCTAAGCTCTATAATCTATTTTACAATATGGCAAGTACAGTAGCTTCTCTCTAAGCTCTATAATCTATTCACCAGAATTTGGCCAACCATCTTTACCCCTAACCTCCAAAACTAAACTAGGCTAGAGCAAAATTAATAGGCTGTAGATATCCACGCCTATTAATAGGCTGTAGATATCCACGCCTATTAATAGGCTGTAGATATCCACGCCTATTAATAGGCTGTAGATATCCATGCCTATTAATAGGCTGTAGATATCCACGCCTATTAATAGGCTGTAGATATCCACGCCTATTAATAGGCTGTAGATATCCACGCCTATTAATAGGCTGTAGATATCCACGCCTATTAATAGGCTGTAGATATCCACGCCTATTAATAGGCTGTAGATATCCACGCCTATTCCCTGGTTTACTTTTACCAAATGCTGTAGGAGAAATATTACATCGATTACACAAGGCGTGTTTTTAGTTATGGAGGTTAGTGGTGAAGACGTTTAACCTATTCATTATGAATAGACTATAGTATCCACAAATCAAGCACACCTTTCACACTCACAGTCCCTATTGGTTGTCATAATTGGTGTTGTTGTTATTGGAAATCATATATATGCTGTGGATAAGACATTATTGACTTGTAACCGTAATTTTTGATACTGATCTGTAATGTTTAGAATATGGTTATTTGAGAGTTATGCAATATTCAATGTAGTACTTTTATTATTGAAACTATTATTATAGTACCAACCTATTTTCATACTAGCATATACTGCTTAGTTTTAACATCATCGTCTACAATAAGTGAGAATGTAAGTCAAAGTGTTCATACAGATATCGATATATTCTTACTAAAATCACTATTGCCTTTGCCTCATTGACTTTACTATTACCTGGCCACTATGCTTGTTATGCAATTCTAGTAAGGGTGCATCCTCAGCTGAATAACACAAACAAATTATAACACAGATATACAATGGGTTTATTAACATAAGTATCGTGGACAATATCAAATGTATAACACAGAATGGTAAAACAGATACATACAATATGGCATACCGGCTGTGCTCATGGCAACAGGCATTAACTTATACTACAACAGTATCCTAATCTCGTAATATATACCGGTATACAACCGGGCTTAGCTCTTTAGCAATCAAACATCTATATTTTATCTTATCAATTGGTAGTTTGCTTACAGTGAACGGTTAATGGCAACAACAATAATTAAATCTTATATCAATCATGTAATGGATTTTCTCGAGTCCTTCGCGGATACGTATGACGAAAGTTGCTTAGTATGTGTTCCGAAGAACCAGTTATGCAATTCTCTTTACGGAGCCTTAATATGCCTGAACAGGGGGGCAACTAACATGAACAGAATATAATTATACAAGTCTAGGCGGGTATTTCTCAATTGGCAATTCCTATTATCTGTTGCTGAGGGTTGAACGAATTCTAACTTTGACTTCTCTTAATTGCTCGGTAAAGCTAGTTTATTTACTAAGCTGATGACTAGTAACCGCCTAGCTCATCAATCTCGAGGCGAGGACTGCGAGCGAGGGCTATAGCTGTTAAGCTCTGAACTCTGCAAGACTTCTTAAAGTAATTTAACTAATTAGTTGATGGTTACTAGGGGAGCTAATCTGTGACCAAGTTACAGGCAATTGATCAAAAGGTCCTCAGTGCTTCCTCGAGCCTTTGCAAGTCTATTAGTACTGCTAGAAGTACTCTATCAACCGTCGAACGGCCCTATAGTCGCCTATTGCAGCTTTCAAAGTCGGTAAAGGGGCTGGTCATCCAGGGTCAAGACATCTCGTTTGCTTATCACCTCATTCCTGGCAGCGCCTTCGTCTGTTCCTCTATCTGTGAGGGGCTTGGCTGCGGATCTCCTCTACTGGACTGGGAAGAGAGGGGCTCAGGAAGGGTAGTTCCGAAGGTAGTGCTCAGGTGTCTGCGTTTCCCGTTTCAACTCTTCCCTCATGACTCGGGGCAGCTCCGTCTCCCAGTGAATGGTTAATTCTTGGAAGTACTGGTCCGGGGCCCCTACGGTGTGTCTCTGAGTTAAGGCCTGTAGCTCCAGCAGTTCAGGGTTGTTGATATTAGGGGGCACTACAGTAGTGGCGGCGGTAGGTTTAAGGGCAGTCTAACACTTTTATCTCTAGATGTCAAAACATTTAGGTCTTTAGCGCCTCATAATGAGCCATCCTTTGTGCCAGGTACTTCAAAAGGGGTATCTGAAGGTGGGCGTAAGAGAGGGTCCATGTCCTTGGGAACAGTGGGCTGGTCTGTCAGTCTGGATGCAGGTGGGGGGTCAGTATAAGGCCTGGCTGTGGATGGTTAATTCCGCTGCCAGCCAATCACAGGGCCTCTAAGGTCAGGTCGTGAGCTGTCACTTTAGGGGCAGGTGAATCATTTTTTATTCCTTCTTCACTGCCCATGAGTTTCACCTTTTCCCCAACCTTCGGTCAGCCAATAGGGTGAGTCCCCAGGTGAGCGTACTGGCCAATCCGGCGGTCCGTCTGCCGTGCCGACATTCATCGAATGACCTTCGCTCACCCAATGGGGGAGTGTGGGGGTGGGAGAAGCTCTGCCCATTTCCGAGGCTCGGTCCTTGTGAAGGGCTCGTCCTCCAACTTGATCAGGGGTGTGGTGGTGGGCTCAGGGATCCGGAGTGTCATCAGGCTAGGAATCTTGGCTGATTCCGTCCAGGGCTGTTTTCTTACTTGTTCCGCCCGAGGTTGTTTCCCTGACTTGGGCGAGCTCCCAAAAATGCTATTATGTTCTACTGACCTTACAATATTATATCTGGCATCTGTATTATGACCAACAATTAGGTGGGGGGGGGGGGGGGGTAGATATGTGAGGGGGAAAGGGGAAGGTAAAATGAAAGTAATATGCCGAATGTCTGGCTATTATTTCTGGCTTGTTACAATACTCGATCAAGGGGGGATGAACGTATTTATTTTTGTATTTATTTAACTATTTATTATTTGCTTTAGTTGCCTACCTAGAACTCCATCAAGCTTAAAAAAACACCCCAAAGACCCTGTTTCAAGATAAATCTGTACATTCTTCGATATAAAAGCATCCCGGCCGAAGGCCGTTTACTCTTCAATTACAGGTACAGTATTGTTCGCCAGGAAAAAATCGACACCTAAATTGCATGAAAGGTCTTAATACTGGCAAGAAAATGGGACGAAATATCTAAAAACACCAAACTAATTGGGTAAACGTCTTAAAAAAATTCAGAACTGATGGGGCTAAGCATGAGGGAGAAGGGAGTTTAGATAGATCAACCATCTTTCTTCAACCATTAACTATTATCGTAACTTGAGGTCCTTAAATCACTGGGACCACCTCATAGATAGAACAGATACACTTGCACAGTTTGTTTGAGTGTATTGATTTAAGGAGAGATGGGTCGCTTTTCTGTCCTCCTTCTTCCTCATGTTTAGCCCAATTTGTTTTGAGATTATAAGACGTTCACCCTATTAATCGGTCGGGACTTTTCTCTACCAAACAATGTACACATTTATCTTGATGGGTGATCTAGGGGGTGTTTTTTAAAGCTTAATGGAGGTCTAGCGAGGAAACTAAAAACACGATAACTAAATTAATAAACTGACCAAAAATATAAACCCTATCTCTTTAAGGTGATACAGCAAGTGGCAAACAATAGGTATGTGCAGAGGGTAATCAATACTTAAGACATATGTACGTAAATATACAAAGATAGAACCTGCAATAGGTATAGATTTAGGTTTGAGAGATGTGTGGAGGAAAATATTTGCTGTGTAACGAGTGGTGTGTTGGAGGCTTTTATAGTAAAGAATATAGATATATTGTCAGTTCACGTTGGTGGAATTGCCAAGGTAACTTAAGATATCATTATATTTGGCAACGTGACAAAGGGGATAGTGTGTGCATTGTGTTTTATTATTTTATGTTATGAGGGATCCCAAAACAGGGAACACCAATACTTATGGTAACTCTGTCGTTCAATATCTTATGGATTGTTCAGGGTTAATAGGCAATGAGACTAAGGAAGTCAACCTTCGCTGGGGTGATAGGAGGGCAGGAAGGAATAGGTTACTGCTGCATTGTGAGCGGGATACGACTCCTTCATCAAATGGAATATGACTTGATCCCTCAAGCGGATTACAACAAATATGATGAGCTGGGTAAGTTACCGACTTGTTCTTTTTTCTAATATCCTGTAAACTGTTCGTTCCTCTTGCTGGTCCGGTGGTCTGGGACATGAATGTATTCCTGTCCTGTCTTCCTTAGGTCTTCTGTGTCCTTTTGGATGTGGGTGGGGTGGCAGGTAAAGGGAATAAGAGTATGGCAACAGCACATGTAGGTGAAGGTGATCGGTCCCTGGGGAGGTTGGGGTCGGACTCGTGGTAGTGCTTAGTGATTTAGTAGGTCGGGGCCATGGAAGTAGAATAAGAGGAAGGAAAGTGGTTCCGCGGGACCCAGTTAGAAAGTATTGGCTGAGGCCACGCCCCTACTGGCAAAAAACTACCACCAACCCTCCGCACCCACCGCTAGGTATACTGTATATTGTGTTTCATACTGTATACTACGTATATATACTGCTATATGTTATGAATATAGTATATAAATGTATGTTTATGTATATCGATAAGTTGATATAGTCTGAAAATATGTGTGTGTGTGTGTGTGTGTGTGTGTGACAACATAAAGAGACAGATGCACTGTACTTGTCAAACGAGGTGGGCAGCGAGATGGGATTATAATTTAGGCTGGGCAGGGATTATTCTCCTATTGAACCTTGATGAACTTTGAGGCCGCCCACAAACTTGCATTCTTGTTATTTCAAATGGCACTAATTTGGTGAACTAGGCCTATCTGAACCGTGTTCCTAATTTCTTGTTTTGAAAATATTCGTCTATGTTGTATATTTTATCATAAATGTTAGGAATTAAATTATGACGTCGTATCCTTCGAAGCCATTCATCAGTACCTGCCTGACCTTAGTTGAGTGAGAACGTGTCCTTAGTGATCTCTGGTGACTTTACCTCTTAGTGTGGTGACTTAGTGAAATGGATTGTGTTAACGAGAGTGCTACCTCTTCCCATATTCTCCAGCTTTGTCTTGCTTTACAAGATAGGGCGGATAATGTGGAGAGAGAGGTTACATTTTTCAGAGGCGAAAACCTTGCCTTGAAGATAACTCTGGCGGAGAAGAAGAGCTATGCTAGTGCGGTTGGAGATGGTGGAGCTCCCTGGAAGATAGTGGCTACGAATGGCACTAAGTGCAAGCTAAGACAAGACACGCTAGAACTTAAAAACAAGTTTGATGCCTTGGCTGAAGAGGGTACTGGAGGAAGGGAAGATAGTGAAGAAAGGAGTGTTTCCCAAGGTGGACAAAGCAGGAGGAAAGAAGGTAAGTCTCCCCACAGAGGACTTACTGCGGCTGCTCCCCTACCAGCACCCAAAGTGGCCTCTGCTACCACAACCACTACTGCTGCTACTACTGCTACTGCCACAGGACCCGTCTCTGCCTTTACTGCCACTACATCTTCGACAAGGAAAGGTAAGTTTATTTCTATTGTTGGCAATTCCGTGGTCACACACCTAGGTAGGACTACCTGTACCGACGTTAGCAAACTTTGTTGTCTGTCTGGCGCCGGGGTTGGAAGGGTTTTGGAGAAAATAGATGACATCATGGAGGATAGTGGAGATAGCCCCATTATCTGGCTCAGTACAGGGAGTAAATGATGTTTGGAAAGGTAGGACCGAAGAGCTGCTCACTCAGTATTGGGAAATGTTAGATAAGGTTAAGAAAAAGGGAGGTATTCCTGTTGTACACGGCATCCTATCCAGAAGAGGGATAAGAAAGGAATGGTCATCCAGAGCTATTGGTATCAATAGCCGTCTGGAGAAATATTGCAAAGGAAATGCAATTCCATTCCTGGACAACTGGTCCCTTTTCTACGGTAATGATAAGCTGTATGCTCAGGATGGGGTTCACCTTTCTCGTATAGGGGTGTCTACTTTAGCTAGATCACTAGATAGGATTGTTGCGTTTGTTTTGTTTTAAAGAAACCAGTGAGTACAATAGAAATAATCAGTCAAGATAGTGCGGATATCGTAAAGTGTAATAGCAATAGCGATAACGCAACACATGTAACTGATATTAATTATGAGAATACTGATACAGTATATTTTCCGTCTAGATCTAGTAGTTCAACAGGAAATAATAAGTTAGTTAAAAACAATAGAAAATTAGTTTCAAATAATAGTAATAGGTTGAGGGTATATTATACAAATTGTAGAAGTTTATGTAACAACATGGACCAGCTTTAGGGCAATTGTTATCAAGGAAAATATAGACATTGTAGCGATTACAAAAACCTGGATAAATACTGACTCTAGACATTTATTAGAAGAATTTCATATGTGCCAGAATACAATTTATTTACGTACGAAGAACAGACAGAAGGGGAGGTGGAGTTGCAATCTATGTCAGGGATACTTTAAAATGTTGCCTTAGATCAGATATTAAAACAATTAGCGATAATGAATGCGTGTGGGTAGAGATTAGCGGGGAAGGTGAGACAATTATTTTGGGAACCATTTATAGGGCACCCTGCCTTTGTCGAAATCTAGGCAAATTATTATGGGAAGACATCAGTAAGGAATCTCAGGATAATAATGTTTGCATTTTAGGCGACTTTAATCTTCCAGGTATAGATTGGTTTAATCAAACTAGCAATAACGATTCCGAAGATTTTCTTGAAGTAGTACTAGACAATTTTCTCTTTCAATTTGTAAATTCGCCAACTAGAGGATATAATATTCTGGACCTAGTTCTTAGCAACAAAGAAAATTGGATAACAAAAATAGAGGTAGGCGACGAGCTGGGGAACAGTGATCATAAATCAATTTACTTCTCAATACAGGGTGTTCCAGTAATGCTTTTCATAAATTATATGGTGGACTCATCAGACAAAAATAAGAATAAATTACTCTATGAACATGAGGTTGAGTATTTATAATAACGGAGTTATTACACGATTTAAGTTAACGATAGATACAATGCCATTCAGTCCAAGGGGTAATGTTGCCATTTTAGTGGATTATATCCATTTGGCCTTCGCTATCGCTTGCTAGCCTCAAGATAGTGAGCAGTAGCGATCTGACTTTTCGGTAGAAAAATATGTCCGGCTTCGCCGGATTTGATTATCCTACCGAAAACATCAGCTCGCTACCGCTCGCTAGCCTGAAGAGAGAACGCCGATTGGATACTGCTCACTATCTTGAGGCTAGCAAGCGATAGCGAAGGCCAAATGGATATAATCCACTAAAATGGCAACATTACCCCTTGGACTGAATGGCATTGTATCTATCGTTAACTTAAATCGTGTGATAACTCCGTTATTATAAATACTCAACCTCATGTTCATAGAGTAATGTATTCTTATTTTTGTCTGATGAGTCCACCATATAATTTATGAAAAGCATTACTGGAACACCCTGTATAATATAATTACAAACCAAAGGAAAATAAGGTTCTTATCCCTGATTTTAGAAAGGCGAATTTTAGGGGATTAAAAAGGTCACACAAAATTAAAGGTGAGGCAGGTAATTTAGTTCAGGTACGCCAATTAGTTCCAGCAGAACAGAGAGGCCAAGGCCCGGTTGGTCACACAGCTGAGATAGGTAGGTATAATCAGTTCATCTCTGCTTTACAGAGCGAACAAGATAAATATATACCAAAAAGACAATTTTGATCACATACAAACCAACCAAAATGGAAGACAAATAAATTATTAGATCTCATAGGTATAAAGAGAGGTGTATACAGAAAAATACAAAAAGGCGAAATCCACCTAACAGGATACCACCATAACTTGTCGAGGCAGGTAACAAAGGAAATTAGGAAGGACAAAAGAAACTACGAAATCAAGGTAGCAAGTTAATCCAAAAACAACCCTAAAGCATGTTATCAATTGTATAATCTAAGGTAAAGGATACAGTAGGGCCCCTTAAGAATGTGATAGGTGAGATTATAGATGATGAGTTAGAAATGTGCAATATATTGCCAATACTCTAAATAGTAATTTCCTTTCTGTTGTTACAATATCAAGTTCCAGTAGTCAACCAAGTTTTTAACGGTAGTATAGACGACATATTAAGCACAGTTCAGGTCACTAGTGACGTATTAATTAAAGCAATAGATAGACTAAAACCTCATAAATCTCCCGGTCTAGATGAGGTGTATGCTAGGGTATTAAAAGAATGCAAGGACGAGTTAAGTTACCTATTAATTCACCTATTTAATAATTCACTAGATTTAGGCTTAGGTCATGATTCATGGAAACTTTTTTTTTTTTTTTTTTTTTTTCTATGTGATTGAGGGAGGCAAAAGGCATAACTGCCTATAGCGAGTGCCTCCCCCATAGTTGAAAGAGTGACAGGGCCAAAATCAAGGGACGTTCGAGCCAAAATGCCTGGACACACGGAGTTTGAAGCAATTTAAGTCATAGAAAGAGGGAAAGACTGATTCTGGGAGAGAGTTCCAGAGCTCAGCTGTTGAGTAGAAGAAAGTTTGAGAGTAACGTTTCACTCTTGGGTTGGAGAGTTGCACAGAGTAGGGGTGGGATTGAGTTGCAAGACGGGTACCACGTGCCCTACGTAAAGGAGGTGGTATGCACTGGGATAGCTCTGAGGAACACTGATTATTATAGTAGCGATAGAATAGCGAGAGAGATGCAACATTGCGGCGGAGAGAGAGAGAGATTGCAGAGAGTTGGTGAGTGGACGGGAGTTAATGATACGAAAGGCCTTCCTTTCAACTTTGTCTAGGAGAGCGGTATGAGAGGAACCTCCCCACACATGTGAACAATACTCAATACAAGGGCGCACTATGCCCCTGTACAGAGCAAGAAGCTGTGCAGGGGAAAAGAACCCCCTAAGGCGGTTGAGCACACCCAGCTTCTGGGAGGCTGCCTTAGCAAGACTGGTAATATGGTCCTTCCAAATGAGAGCAGAAGAAAAAGAGACACCAAGAATATTGAGAAAAGATGAAGGGTTGATTTTTGTATTGTTGAAGAATAAGGGATAGTCCGCTGGGAGATCCTGACGGGTAGATAGATGGAGAAATTGGGTTTTGGAAGCATTAAAGTTAACAAGGTTTTCTCTGCCCCAATTGGAAATAGTATTTAGATCAGAATTTAAGAGTTCTATGGCTTCATTACGTTTGTCGTTGAGGGATTGCTGGCTGGGGCGTTCTGAAAAACTAAGGGAGTAGTGTAAGGTTGAGTCGTCTGCGTATGAATGGATGGGAATTAAGGTACAGTTAAGGAGATCATTTATAAAAATTTGAAAGAGAATAGGAGATAGGACAGAGCCCTGAGGAATACCGGAGTTTATAGGGTGAGGAAGTGAACAATGGCCGTCCACAACCGCGGCTATGGAACGGCCGGAAAGGAAATTAGAGACAAAGGCACAGATGGAGGGATAGAAACCGAAGGAGGGTAGTTTAGAAATTAAAGATTTATGCCAGACTCTATCGAAGGCTTTCGGTATGTCTAGTGCAATAGAAAAAGTCTCACCGAAGTCCCGGAAGGAGGATGACCAAGAGTTAGTAAGATATGAAAGAAGATCACCAGTAGAGCGACCCTTAAGGAAGCCATACTGGCGATCTGAGAGCAGATTATGAGAAGAGAAATGCTTAAGAAATTTGGAAGCAAGAATAGTTTCAAAAACTTTAGAAAGACAAGAGATAAGAGCAATTGGACGATAGTTGGAGGGTTGAGAGCGGTCACCCTTCTTTGGGACAGGTTGAATGTGAGCAAACTTCCAGCATGAAGGGAAGACGTTAGAGGATAGACAGAGACGAAAGAGTTTGCCTAGGCAGGGAGTCAGCACGGAAGCACAGTTTTGAGAACAACAGGAGGAACACCGTCCGGACCGTACGCCTTATTAGTGTTAAGCCCAGAGAGGGTAGAAAGTACATCTTTAGAAGAGATTAGGATATTAGGCATAAGTAAGAGAGAGGAGGGCGGAGAGGGAGGAATAGCACCGGAATCATCCAAGGTGGAGTTTCTAGCAAAAGTTTGAGCGAAGAGTTTAGCTTTGTCAGAGGAAGAAGTGATGGTTGTGCCATCAGAGTGGGAAAGGGGAGGGAAAGACGAGGAAGAGAAATTGTTGGAGAGGTTTTTGGCTAGATGCCAGAAAGCTTGGGAAGCGCTAGAGTTGGATAGTTCAGTGCATTTATTATTGATGAAAGAGTGTTTGGCAAGTCGAAGAACAGATTTGGCTTGATTCCGGGCAGAAACATATGAAGAATGAGAGTCTTGAGTTTTAAGGCGTCGGTACCGTTTGAATGCTTCCTCCTTATTGCGGACAGCAGTAGAACAGGCGTGAGTAAACCAAGATTTTTTAGCATTAGTCTGAGAGAAAGAGAATGGAATGTATGCTTCCATGCCCGATAGGATTACCTCGGTAATGCGTTCAGCACTCTCCGAGGGTCCTCGGCCATGGAAGCAGAAATAATTCCATGGGAAATCAAAGAAGTACTGCCGAAGAGCCTCCCAGTCGGCAGCGCCAAAGTGCCACAAGCGCCGCCGGCTAGGAGGATCGGGTGGCTGTACTGGAGAGATAGGACAGGTGACAGAGATAAGTTTATGGTCGGAGGAGCCCAGAGGAGAGAAAAGATCGACAGTATAAGAAGAAGGGTTAGAAGTTAGAAACAAGTCAAGAATGTTGGGCCGATCTCCGATGCGATCCGGGATACGGGTGGGTTGCTGAACTAACTGCTCTAGGTCATTTAGGATAGAAAAGACGTAGGCTTGTTCACCAGGTGGATCAGTAGTGCGAGAGGAGAGCCAATGGCGGTGGTGAACGTTGAAATCTCCTAAGATGGAGATTTCTGAGAAAGGAGAAATGGATAGAATGTGTTCCACTGTAGAGTTTAGATAGTCAAAGAATTTCGGAAAGTTGGTAGAGTTAGGGGAAAGATAGACAGCACAGAAATATTTAGTAAGAGAATGACAGGAAAGTTTGAGCCATAAAGTTGAGAATTCAGAGGAGTCGAAATCGGGAACACGAGAGCAAGTGAGTTTGTTGTGCACATATGCACAACATCCGCCTTTGGCTTTGAAACTAGGATAGAGAAAGTAGGAGGATACAGAGAAGGGGTTGCTGGAAGTTGCTACAGACACCTGAGTTTCGGTGAGGAAGAGAAGATCAGGTTTGTAGGAGGAGAGATGGTGCTCAACAGAGTGAAAGTTAGAGGAAAGTCCGCGAATGTTGCAGAAATTAATAGAAAGAGTAACAGGCCGAGGTCCAGGTAATTGTGTGGGGTCGTCAGGGGATGGTCGGTCGGATGCAAATATAATGCAAATATACTTGCAAATATAATTCCGAATTTTAAAAAGGTGATAAGTCCATAGCATCAAATTACCTTCCCATTAGTCTCACATCAATTATAGGGAAATTGCTAGAATCAATTATTGCCAGGAAAATTATATATCACTTAGAAATGTTCAAGTTAATTAAATCCTCTCAACATGAATTCACTCCAGCACGATCCTGCCTAACACATTTACTCAGTTTTTTCTCCGAGGTATATGAAGCAGTAGATAACGACAAGTCATATGATTTAGTTTACTTAGACTTCAGTAAGGCATTTGATAGACTTCCACACGAGAGGCTGTTAAGGAAGATAGAAGCACATGGTATTGGGGGGATGCTACTCAAGTGGATTAGGTCATGGCTGATTGGTAGGAAGCAGAGCGTTAGTATCAATGGTGTAAAATCGGACTGGGGATTAGGTAAAAGTGGGGTCCCCCAAGGGTCGGTTTTGGGGCCCCTTCTGCTCATTATCTACATAAATGATCTTGACTCAAGCATAAAGAGTAGGATCAGTAAATTTGCTGATGATACTAAAATGGGTAGGATAATAGAGTCAGCTAGCAACAGGGAATGTCTTCAAAAGGATCTCGATAATTTGCACGAGTGGTCCATAAATTGGCAGATGAGTTTCAATGTAGACAAATGTAAGGTATTAAGGATTGGAAATCGTAATTTAGAAGCAAAATACAAATTAGACAATGTAGAATTGGATAACTCAGAGTGTGAGAAGGATCTGGGGTGCTCGTTAGTAATTTCTCAATTTCACTCAATAAATGCTGGTGTTCCCCAGGGATCAGTTTTGGCCCCAATTCTGTTCCTCATTCATATCAATGAGCTCATATCTACCACTCATAATCCAATACATTCCTACGCAGATGACTCAACACTCCACAGTTCCTTCACATTTACCAATTCTGTCACCCAACCCGATCTTATAAATTCAAAAATAAACACTGCAATTTCTCTGAAACAGGACCTTTCTAGAATTAATGGATGGGGACAAAAGAATCTAGTTTCCTTTAATGCACAGAAAACCAAGTACATTCAATTTTCTAACCGACAGAATCTCACTGACTCCCATATATTTTTAATGATGTAAATATTCCCACTTCCCCTAGTATTGACATTCTCGGTGTAACATTAACTACTAACTTGAGCTGGACACATTATGTTAGAAGCATTGCTAAGAATGCCTCTAAAAAACTGGGACTCCTGTATAGAGTTCGAGAATTCTTCACTGACGAGCAGTTGGCCGTGATATATAAAAGTCATGTGCGCTCTCAGATGGATTACTGTTCACCTCTGTGGGGTGGAAGTGGAGTGGTTGCATTGAGGCAGTTGGACAAAATTCAAAATAAAGCTATTAGATTAATCAATAACCCTGCAATCACACAGGACCTTCCTACATTATCTATACGAAGAAACGTTGCATCCCTTGCATTATTCTACAGATATTTTCACAGCAATTGTTCCGAGGAACTTGCTTCAATTGTGCCGCCTCTCCACATCTTTCCCCGTAGAACTAGGGCAGCTGAGAGCGCCCATGAATTTACACTTTCTCCTCCACAATGCAGAACTTCCGCTTATCAGAATTCATTTATCCCCAGAGCTACTACTCTTTGGAATTCACTTCCCTCGAATTGCTTTCCACAAACTTACAATCTACAAATGTTTAAATCCAGTTGTTACAAACATTTTATGAATGGAGGATGCCTTTAGGCACATGGACCTTTTTGTTTTATCTGTGTTTTTCCTTCCTCCGTTCATTGTCTCCTTAAAAAAAAAAAAACACAAAAAAAAAAATGATCTGAAACCCAGAAAACAATGTATAAGTGTTAGGAACAGGGCAAATAGAGTTCTAGGATTCATATCTAGGAGTGTTAGCAACAGGACTGCTGAAGTTTTCTTAAAGCTATACCTAGCACTAGTAAGACTCCATTTAGACTATGTTGTCTAATTTTGGTGCCCTTATTACAGAATGGATATCGACCCTTTAGAGGCAGTCCAAAGAAGAAGAATTACGAAAATTATACATAATATTTGAAACTTATCGTATGAGGAGAGGTTTAAAGCCTTAGGCTTGCACTCACTAGAAAGACGAAGATGTAGGGGAGACATGATAGAGGTATTTAAATGGATAAAAGGTATACATACGGGAGATATAGATAAGGTATTAAAGCTAAAGAACGGCGACATAACCCGCTGAAATGGTTTCAAGTTAGATAAGTTTAGATTTATGAAAGATATAGGAAAACACTGGTTTGGGAATAGAGTTGTTAACATGTGGAATGAACTGCCCGGAGCAGTGATTAGCTCAGGAACAGTTGAAAGCTTTAAGCGTAAGTTGGATTCCTATATGGATGATATGGGCTGGGTGTGAATGGGAGTTGCCTCGTGTGGGCCGCATGGACTTGTGCTATCTTATGCTCTTATGTTCTTATTACGTAGTGTCTCATCTTTAGGAAATTTGTTGATTGAAATAAGATATATTTAAGCCTCATATACACTACATGGATCACGAACAAATGCAATATAAGTATACATATCTCATAATTATATATACTGTGCTTAATTGAACCTATTTATACTCTTTCTTTACTGCAGCCTTTTAGTATTTAATTTGCTCTTTTTTTATGATATATTGGTTATAATCTGTATGTGGTAACCCAGGTTCGAATCCCGGTGGATCACATGTTTTCATTAATTTCGTTGGGAGGTGTTTGGTATTGGAGTGAAATTTATATAACAGATTAGTGTAAGTGTCCGGTAATATATATGTCCGGTAATACATACAATATTACTACATAATATACTGCCAAATTATGTTAGAGAAATTATCCATTTTCGGCCTACAATAAATATCTTTAATGCTATTTAGTATGCAAGTACCAGATACAAACAAAATCATGAAGCTATACCTATTTTTCTAAGAAATGCACACAATACGAGTTAAGAAAATGCTTGGGTTTTGTGGTGATGCCTTTCATCAATATATGAGTACCTGTATATTATGTAATTAGTATGGAATAAGTGAAAGTATATATGTACAGGTAGCTTACTATGCACTGGTGAAACGTGAGACCTGTGTGTAATGTGTGAAAGTTTGTACATTCATTTTATGTACCGTATATAAGTATTTTTATAGATTTTTTTTTTTTTTTTAAAAAGACCTCCGTCTACGTATCGTGAAAAACCTGTTATCCTCCGGCAAATTACGGGGTGAGTGAGTGAAGAGAGAGACAGTGAATGGATGAGGATACATGTTTTTCATAATACACGTTGCTAGCCCCAAACGTGCGAGCAACTGTGGCTTTCAACCATCCGACACATCCCCTTTTATTTATGTACATCACACATGTTAAAAGCAAATAAAGTTTATTGTTGTACCCTACTGTGGAAAGACTACGGATACACCACTCCTGCTCGGGCCTCACACAGTGGCATGGCCCAGTCGTACTGAGCTCATGACGCTGGTGGCATTGCACCGGAGGATAGCCATCCCTAGTCTTTGCTTGAGCCAGAGGGTTTCCCGGGGTTCTCCTAAAACTTCTCTGATTTTACGGCCTATTTCATTCATCATTTTAAGGGTGGTAGGGCCGAAGACTCCTGAAGTTTCGAATGCCAGAGGCTCAAACTGATGACTTCTGGCGATGTCTTGATATTTTTCTCGCTTTCTACTCTCTGCTATCCGGGCGGCTTCACCTGCTTCGTCGGCGTTTCTGGCGATGTTGGTTGTGGAGAAAGTGTTAACACAAGTGGCATCCCACACGAGGCACCGGCCATTCTTGTAAGGGAAAGTGGTCATCCCATCTGGTCGTTTGCCATCTTCTCTGAGAAGTCCATGTGGTTCAAGGATTGATGCACGGGTAGCACTCTGCAGGGCCCGTTTTATGACATCATTTAGTGCAGAGTGTCTTGGCAGGCGGCCTGCGCTGTGATTACATGACATGGCATGGTGATCTCGAGCATCCATCCCCCCACCACACTTGCAAGTGTGTGGGTGACAAACTGTCGCACCCACTCTGAGCGCGATGGCAACCCGGAGCGCTTCAGCATCCAAGTGAGTTCCAAGAGGTTGGATGGGGACGGCATGTAGCCACAAGCCACTCTCCAAACGGGCGGTTGCCTGGAGGCGTGCTTTTGCAACCTGGTCTGCATTGGTTAGGAGGTTTTCTTGAGTTTTCTTCGCCGAGATGGTATCCCACGCTTTCTGCTTGATCCTGAAGGTACCCTGAGGCTCCTCCTTTGCTCCTGTACTTTCCTTCCAGGTGTTAATCGCTTCTGCTACATCCCCATTAAGTGTCAATCCGGGTTGAAAAGAAAGGATGGACACTACAAGGTCGTTGGTCGCACCTTCACCACGCCTTCACCACCACCAAACACTTTTCCCGCTCTTTCCACCAGACCCCCGAGACAGAAAGCAGTAACCACCACCCCACCAAGATGTGCCAGAGTAACTGCAATCGCTGTTGCACTCCCTCCATCACCCGGAAAGAACCTCACCATAACGATCAACAATCCTGATGCCCACAAGAGAAGGAAAGCTGCCAAGGAAAGGAAGCCAACAAAACGGTTCCATAAACACCACACCTCCACGCGCCATTCTTCCTCCAAGCCGCATCACCACCATGACCGTGAGGCCAGGAGGGACTACCCAAAACACCCCAGGAGTTTCCCCCCACACATGTGCCCTTATTAGCCAGAGATGGAACATCAGGAGAAAAGCAGAGACAGGTATGACCACCACAGGCAAAGTGAAGATGATCACAGTTGGACAGCTCTTAGATACCTCTCACTGGAAGGTAACTAATAGCTGGAAGATTTTGGCCCATTTAATATTGAAGCAAAACCCTCACCACACTGGTTGTAAAGCCTTGCTCTCAATCTTATTTAACATCTTGGCTCATCAAAGGAATTTGTTATTAGATCTCACTGGAGGCCACCTAATATCCGTTCCTCTGCCTTGATACTTGCGTTGTTATTATTAAAGAATGCTGACTTGTCAAGCGCTCTATTAGTAGCAAACTACCCCTGTTTTATTAAAAGTTCATGCACTGGCTGGACTCTTGTAAGAAAAGGGCTCTGCGAGATACCGTAGCAACTCTGCATAACGGCACACTGCAATAGAGTCCATCCGATACGGAATTCCAGGCACTGGTTCTGGGATATGATATCGGAAAAGGCCCAAAATTACCTCATCAACCCTGTCACTGAAAGACTCTTATAACGTTCAGAACAGTTAAGAGACGTTGCATCATAATCAACCCTCTTACGTTAGTTCGATGTCATGTTGCAGATGCACTGGCATATTGCACATGACATTCAAGGCCCAACCCCCAGGAGTACTGGAAGGTCTGCACCAAAAGTCTTATAACGGTCAGAGTAGTTAGTGAGTTCTCTCCTACGTTAGCTCGATTATACTGTACAGATTCACCGACATATTGTACGTATTATTCAAGACCAAACACCCAAGAGTCCGAGTCTCCATCCACTGTCACCCAGCCACGTCAGGACCACCACCACGGCCCAGATTCTCACCAGAAGACTACAGAGTGCTATTTAATATAATATACAGTGAAACCCCTTTAAAAGTACTAGTGATATACATTATAGATGAAAGAAAGTACTAAATTAAATAATTATATAATGTTTGTATGCTTATTGAAACGCATAAGAAGTACTAGTGATAACCATTTATTAATGTTAATTAGTGTTGAAGCGTAGTTATAATACCAGTGAAATATTAAAAGTACTAGTGACGCACCTTATTTACAAAGAAGTACTTGAGTGAATTATTTAATATTGTTATTATGCTTATGAAACGTATTTGACGTACTAGTGATGCCCATATATTTTAGGAAAGTACTTAGTTTAAATGTCTAATTATTCATACAAAGCAACATATTAAAAGTACTAGTGATAACCAGTTATAAGGAAACTACTTAAGAAATATACTTGTATCACGTGATTTAAAAAGTACAAGCGTCATACCTCGATTGAAGGGAGTACTAAACTATTATATACAAGCCAAGTCTTAAGAGTGATCGAATATTGTAGAACCTTGTTCGTGCGTCTTTTGTTTATAGAGTATATACTATTATTATCTATCAGTTAAATATGATATCTTTGTGTAGTGAATTCAATAATGTGAATGTACGTTTTGTTATAATTATCCTCTATTACCTTCTGTGCATGTGTTAAAACGAATTCAGCTTGTCCAGTCAAGTAGAACCTACCTAATTTATCCAATCAACCCCAGTAAAAACCTGGTATAACAATATATGCGCAAGTTATGTGAGTATGTATGAATGTAATTATGTATGTAAATATGTACGTAATATCGCATATATGTATGTACCGGTATGTATTTTTGTTTGCACGTATGTTTGTATGTATGTAGGTACTTTACTATCTAACATAATTTGCATATCAAATGTTCATATTGTACTATATATATTCTAAAATATGCATTATGATATTTACGAAAGTGGTGTTACATTGAATACCACAAAATCAGACTTATAAATTATGTGGACAATATCCTACATAATTACGCATATGAAAACATAATATATATTAAATGCTGAATATCTAAATTTAAATGTTTTTTTATTATGTATAACCAATTGTCTGTATTTTACTTACTGTTGAAATGTAAGGGTAGGATCTTTGGCATTGATGTACAGTTGTACACCTTGCAGAACAACCCAATGCAGCTCAAGATACTGGCATTACTGCATAAAATGCTCACACAACTCAAAAAGACACATTGACCCAGGACCAGGAGTGATTGTGATGTCTGTGGTGGGTGGTATATCTAACTGAATGACTGGGATACCTGTACACCTGGGACTCAGCCTGGTCAAGGAGTGGTCAGGTCATACTGTCCTGCCAATACCTAGATGGCGGCCAGTCACTGACAGCGGTCTCACTTTCCCACCACTCACCCTCTCTCCTCTTCTTATACCTTCATGGTCGGGGCAGCTCGACGGAAGATCCAGGTTTTGTGGTGTTGTCGGCTAACTTTGAAGAGGACAATATTGGATGGGTAGCTTAGCTATTCTTCTTTAGTATCACTACTACTGGTCTTGGGGATGGAGATGTTGAGAAATATTGCACTTAAAATAAAATGTAAATCCTGCAAAACTAACAAACCAAAACAGGAAAACACAATATAAACACAAAATAACTTATAAGAATCACCGTGTGGAAATAACGATTGAACACAATTTATTAAAAAAATAAAAATAAAAATTAAAACCTATAAGGAAATATGATATAATGCGTCTTTGAGGGTGAGAAAGAGTTACGAGGATTTACAAGGAATAGTTAGTATCTCAGCGACCTTGCGGTCCATTCCGAGGAGATAATCGAAGTGGAAGGAGAGAGACTGTTTAGTGCACTACAATCTTTACAGAGTGTGCAAAATACTATCTACTATCTTCTTGAACTGCTCTACTGAAGAACTATTTACAACTTCGGAGGGAAGTTTGTTCCAGGTAGAACAGATCTTATATGTGAAAAAGTTTCCACAGATACTAGTGCTGAACCTTTTAAATTCTAATTTCCAGTCATGGTTGCGTGTTGTATTCACATTGAGGCTAAATTTGTTGCTATAATCCACATTGTCAAACCCATTAAGTATTTTAAAAACTTGAGCTGACCTCGTAGTCTGCGGGTCTCCAACGGGAAGAGATCAAGAGCTCTCAACCGGTCTTCATAGCTCATTCTTCTAAGCGATGGAATAAGTTTTATAGCCCTAGTTTTTATTCTTTCCAGTCGCTCTATATCTTTCCCAAGTGCTGGAGACCAGAATTGAACAGCATACTCCAGGAGAGGCCTATTAGAGCGTTGTAAAGTGTGAGGACTATTTCCTTATATCTATACTTAAATTGCCTCTTAATATAGCCCAATAATTTCTGATCTTTCTTCTCTACTTCAATGCACTGCTTGGAAAACTTTTGGTCACTGCTAATCAGAACACCCAAATCCTTTTCCAAGTCAGTCACTTCCAGAGGCATTCCCAATAGTGAATAGCCTGAATTGGGGTTTGCTTGGCCGATATGCATCACCTTTCACTTTTCCAAGTTTAGAGATAAACAGAAGTGGACCAAGGACAGATCCCTGTGGAACTCCAGAAGTGACCGAAGTCCACTCAGAAGAAACACCATTGATTACCACTCGTTGTTGTCTACCTGTTAGCCAACTTTCTATCCAATTTGTGACCTCTGTATTGATACCTAGCACACTCACTTTTTACATTAGCCTGCAATGAGGCACTTTGTTAAAAATATTTTTGAAAATCTAAGTAAAGGATGTCTATGGCTCTACTTTTGTCATACTCACTCAGCATTTCATGGAAAAATTCCAGTAAATTGGTAAGACATGATCGGTTTCGTCTGAATCCATGTTGGGAATCTGTAATTAAATTGTGGGTTTCTAGGTAGTCAACTATATTGTCTACTAGTCTCCCTTCTAAGAGTTTTACTATGATAGAAGTCAAGCTAATTGGCCAATAATTCTTGGGATACTTATGATCCCCTTTCTTAAAGATTGGGATCACATTGGCCAGTTTTCAGTCTTCAGGGACTTCTCCATTTTCTAGTGATTTATTGAAGATGTCTGCTAAGAAAGGTGCGATTTCATCTCGCACTTCACATATAACTCGAGGAAGAAAGCCATCTGGGCAAGATGACTTGAACCTTTTTAACTTATCTATTCTTTTTGCTACATCCTCTGGGGTACATCTGATTTTGCTAAAAAATTCACCCTCATGCACTAATCCTGTACTTAGCATGTCACTGGTATTTTGCCTCGTGAATACTGACGCAAAATAGTCGTTTAGGGATTAAGCTTTATCAGTATCAGTTGTTTGAAGTTGGCCTGTTCGATCCTTTAGAGGTCCAATGCTACTTTTAAATGGTTTCCTGCTGTTCACATAGCTGAAGAACTCTTTAGGACTCTCTTTGCAGAGGGCTGCAACCCTCAGTTCTTAATTCTGCTTGCTTCCTTTATAAAATATTTCACTCTTCTACACATATTTTTGAAGGAATCTAAATCACTTTGGTCTTCATTTCTTTGGGCCTTTGCATGCAACCTTTCTATTTCTAATTGCTGAAGCTATGTCACTTGTGAACCATTTTGGTTGGGTTGAGCCTGATTTGGTAAGTTTAGTAGGAACGAATGCAGCTTGTCGATCCATAAAGAGAGAGAGATAGAGAGAGAGAGAGAGAGAGACTATTATGTTACACCCTGCGCATAACGATAAAGGTCAGGCCGAGCCACGGATACCTCTAGCTACTAGCGCTGTTATTCGTACGAATTGGTGTTCGATGAATTAAGCTTCTGTCAATCAAGCGTCATTCATCCTCGGTTAGGTCAGGGATGATTATAGATCAGTTTTATCTCGGTATTTTTACCTTTCATTCTGGCGAGAAATAGATTACTTTATCCAGTTTCATGAAATACCTTTAGGAATGAAAAGGTTAAAATACTATCTCAATTACCTTGAAAGTCCCCCAGATCCTGGAAAAAAAATAAAATAAAAATATATAGGCCTATATATATATATATTTTGTTCTATGTGATTGAGAAAGGCAAAAGGCAGAACTGCCTATAGCGAGTGCCTCCCCCATAGTTGAAAGAGTGACAGGGCCAAAATCAAGGGACGTTCGAGCCAAAATGCCTGGACACACGGAGTTTGAAGCAATTTAAGTCATAGGAAGAGGGAAAGACTGATTCTGGGAGAGAGTTCCAGAGCTCAGCTGTTGAGTAGAAGAAAGTTTGAGAGTAACGTTTCACTCTTGGGTTGGAGAGTTGCACAGAGTAGGGGTGGGATTGAGTTGCAAGACGGGTACTACGTGCTCTACGTAAAGGAGGTGGTATACACTGGGAAAGCTCTGAGGAACACTGATTATTATAGTAGCGATAGAATAGTGAGAGAGATGCAACATTGCGGCGGAGAGAGAGAGATTGCAGAGAGTTGGTGAGTGGACGGGAGTTAATGATACAAAAGGCCTTCCTTTCAACTTTGTCTAGGAGAGCGGTGTGAGAGGAACCTCCCCACACATGTGAACAATACTCAATACATGGACGCACTATGCTCTTGTACAGAGCAAGAAGCTGTGCAGGGGAGGTTGAGCACACCCAGTTTCTGGGAGGCTGCCTTAGCAAACTGGTAATATGGTCCTTCCAACTGAGAGAGGAAGAAAAAGAGACACCAAGAATATTGAGAGAAGATGAAGGATTGATTTTTGTATTGTTGAAGAATAAGGGATAGTTCGCTGGGAGTTCCTTATGGGTAGATAGATGGAGAAATTGGGTTTTGGAAGCATTAAAGGTAACAAGGTTTTCTCTGCCCCAATTGGAGATAGTATTTAGATCAGAATTTAAGAGTTCTATGGCTTCATTACGTTTGTCGTTGAGGGATTGCTGGCTGGGGCGTTCTGAAAAACTAATGGAGTAGTGTAAGGTTGAGTCGTCTGCGTATGAATATATATATATATATATATATATATATATATATATATATATATATATATATATATATATATATATATATATATATATATATATACGGTAAGTATATATAAATATATGATATATATATATATATTATCAATATTAGTATTAGTATTATTTATATTATTGGTAGTATTATTATTGAAGAAGTAATCCCGTCCGCCTATCAGAAGACAGGATTAGCTCAGGTGTATAGGAAAGGTTTACCCTTTAAATCTTGTCACAGGGAAAACCCTGACACTTCCCCGCGCTCGACCAATCACCAGCCTCCTATGACGCAGCACAATGATCACCTCGTATCCCTCTTTAAACGCTCGCCTCATAATTTGCTCCCAGTTCACACCCGTATATTTTATCCCGGCCGCAAACGTTCTAATATAATGGTGCCACCCTCTTTCTCCCATCAGCCACTAAAGAACATCCCTAATAAGCTTCATATTACGAGGATGAAGTAAAGCAGGAGAGAAATGCTGAAATTCAAAGCGAGCGGGCTGGTATAGCTCCACCAGAGCACGCGGCTCGGCCAATCACAGGGCCTCGTTGCGTGAGGGAGGGGTATAAAGGGAGGTGGGCGTGACCACAGCAGACAGAGTCCTTGATTTCATTGATTCCAGTTCATTCACTGCCACCACAACAATGGACTCAGACACTTCCACCATCCATTCTGGGACCGTTAAGTGGTTAAACAACAAGCAGGGCTACGGATTTATCACCTTCAATAATACACAAAGGGATATATTCGTTCACAGAATCAACATAAACAGCCCAAACCCCCGCCAATCAATTTCTTCTCTCAATGACGGTGAGAAAGTAACATTCACCACCAAAACGGGGAAGAAAGGAGAAGAGGCTACCAATGTCACCGTACCTTTGGGAGTCACTCTAAAAGACTCCAGACACACCAGGGACAAGAGGATAGACAAAGGAAGATCTGAACAAATCCAAATCATTGTCACCACCGCTGTAACAGTCGCTGATGGGGACCCAAATCTCCTCAGGGAGCTGCTACCAAGACTCCTGACAGCTAATAATCTTTCCACAATCATCATCCCTCGTCTGGAGCCCAACAAGAAGACTCCACGAGTCAGCACACAGGTACCAACACCCACACCACGCCCTCAACTCCTTCTGTCCCGCCCATTAAGCAGACAGAAATCTCTTCCTGACATAATATATACTGTCAAATCAACAACAACAATCAGCAACTCCAACACCAAGCTCAAGGAAAAACTGAAGATGTCTCCACATATTAACGTCTTCGAGCAAAACCTAGAAGAGGACGATACTCCAACAACATCAAAGGAGTTCGAGGAAGCCCTCTCACCACCACCAGCTCTCCCCACTACCAAGCCTACGCCAGCCAGACCATCTGAAGAGATTCTCAGGACCACTCCTTCCCTCCTGTTCTGACCCCACAAGCTGTGAAGAAGAAGAATAGGAAGAAGAACCCCGTAGGAGATACAACACCCAAGTCACAGAAGATACAACCAGTAAGTGACTACGAAATGAGGGACCTCATCGAAGACATCAAACAACTTCCATTCGAACTGGTGAAGCAAAAATACCCTTCAGCAAACATAGATTTTTTATCAGACCCTAATCTAGTCAAATTCCTCGACAATACCATACCACAAAAATATAGACAAATAAAATAACATCCTTATCCTCAACTTTTAAATGAATACAAATTTACCCAAACCTAACAAAGCAAGGTGGTATGCCCGCCTACTTTTAATCTTCTACTTTCTTTCATATTTCCTCCTTTTGCCCTCTTCCTCCCCAAACCTCTTCCTTCCCCTCTTAGACCCACCTTGGGTAAAAAAAAAAAAAAAAAAAAAAAAAAAAAAAAAAAAAAAACAGCAGACAGACAGCCGCGGGCACCTGCCCAGAACACATTGGCACGCTCTAAGCAGCAACACCCTCCTTGCTCACCTTGGCACCTATGGGGAGATAAAAAGCCTGTTCCTGACCTCCAGCAAACGAAGCTCTACTGAATACAAGATGAGCCGGAATCCAGTAAACCGCCCACCCTTGGCACAGATAACCTTCAATATCCTGATGCCTGTAGACACATCGCTAGCCTTCACACAATAAGCCAAGCGGTTCAAGAGTGTCACCTGGTGGTAGATGGTACCGAGAAGATGGACCTGATATGTTGGCCTGCTTTGAAGTGGTGAAGCAGAGACAAGAGAGCTTCCAGACCTGCAGACACATCCTTAGCCTTCACACAATAAGCTAAGCGTTTCGAGAGTGTCACCTGGTGGTAGATGGTACCGAGAAGAGAGACCTGATGTATATTGGCCTGCTTCGAAGTGGTGAAGCAGAGACAAGAGAGCCTCCAGAATATTTTTAAAGGACCCCTACAGACTTATCAAAGAGTTAAATACTAGACTGAGCCTATGTGTTCCAACAATAAAATCTATGTGTTCTTATAAAACAACCAAAGAGAAACTGATTAAACAAATTATGAAATAAAGAGATGATGTGTTGAGAGATATAGCTGTTATTATTAGTAAAGGCACTCAGTCACTCAGGATATTAAGTAAAGATATATTTAATATTAAATGGGAGTTCTTCGGGATAAAGCTATAAGGGGAACTAATTGATATAGCCCATGCAACTGAGATAACTAAGCTCACCTGAGCAGTTTTCCGGGGTTTAGTATTTGCTACATAGGTTAGACCTAGCTGGAGAAATAGTTAGAGAAAAGCGTCAGCCCGAACCTATGAAATATTCTTCTTGTTATAAGGAAACAACATTAATTAATTAGATATTCACCTCGTCGACAGCATACTTTCGATTGCGTGTAAATATCTAGCCAACTAGTTTTAAGGATATAATAGATTGAATAATAGTTTGCAACATTGTTAAGGTGACGTAAAGGACATAGCGTTTTGATATTGTAATGGGTGATATAAATACTTGTTGATTTAGTAATTGTGTTCAATATTGTAAAAGGGAATTAAGAACGCGGATCAAGTAATTGTTTACTAGTATGGTCATGGTGATGTAAATACCTATGAGTTTATTCATCGTGTCTAATATGATTAAGGTGATTTAATTCCATGTAAAGGAATAAGTGTTTCTGATATTGTTAGGGAGATGTGAGAACATATTGATAAAATCCTCGGTCCTAATATTGTTAAAGTGATTAAAGGACATATAGAGAGATAGTTATAGTATAGTTTTGTCAACCATTGTGAATATACTGTAGTGATGTGCCTTTGGCTCGAAGTCGAAGTGAGTCAAAACTCTTAATAGCGATTGTCCAGATAGGTAGTAATGGGAATTTACCAATTCCGAAGTGCAATCTATACTGGGCCATCATAGGTATTCAACTAATAGCTTGAACTCATCTTGACCAGAACAGAGAATCAATTGCGGATTACGGTTAACATGGGAGTTTGTCAAATAAAGACGCGAACACTCAAACAACTGTCGAATAATTCCTACCCTAGTAGAACAGTGAATTTGAGTATATAAATACTACAATTATTATTATTATTACTATTATTATTAATGTTATCATTATTATTAATATTATTATTATTATTATTATTATTATTATTAGTAGTAGTAGTAGTATTTTTATTATTACTATTATTATTTTATTATTATTATTATTATTATTATTATTATTTGTTTTATTATTATTATTATTATTATTATTATTAATAATATTTTGTTTTTGTTTTTTGTTTTTATTATTTTTATTCATGAACCACAGGAGAGTCCAACAGTAGAACCCGTAGACTATAAACCCAAGCTGAATCACTACAGGAAGCATTCCGTGGTGTATATGAATGAAATAAAATGAAACGTAGAGGGTTATAAAACAACAGAGAGTCGAGTTGAAGATAATACAAAACAATTAATTTGTTAGTGTTACTATTATTATGTTTACTGTACATGCCCTGAAAATTACCTATACCTAATACGTGCCCCAGATAATTTTAAAACTGATTACTAAATGTATCGATGGGGTTAGTTTTGTTATGTTTACTGCATATTGTAGCTAAAAGGATTAATTGAGATAGTCTGCACCCTTCTAATGTATAGCCATCCTTCCAAAGCTGGATAAAATCGTCTAATAGGTGCCAGAATATCATGAAAAGGACGTCACCGGTATTGAATGGGTTTTAACTAACGGTCGATATTACTAAAAGTATACGATCTTATGACAGTGTATTAGCCCCTTCAGGACGATGACCTAATTTTCATCGTATTCTGGTAACCATTAGATGATTTTCTTTAGCTTATATTCTACCTCCAGGACTCAAAAGGGTAACTACGATCTCAATGAACTCTCTGAACAACACAGGTCTTTCTTAAACTGCACAAAATCGTCTAACTTCAGCCAGAATGAAAGTTAAATAGGCGTCATCGTGCTGAAGGGGTTAAAGATACAATACAACTAAAGTATAGATATTTTGCATAATTTGGTCGATAATAGTAATTTACGATGTTCTACTGTTAGGCCCTCGAGGATAATGACGCAGAGCGACAGTCTATCCTGGCTATCATTAGGCGATTTTATATTGCTTAGGAAGGATATGTGGGAATTAAAAGGGCAAATGAAAACAAATCGTCTAAAATGAGCCAGAAAACAAACAAAAATGTGTCATAATCGTAAAGGGTTAATTTTAGGGGGGGGGGGGGGTTTCTGGCCCCCCCTTCTCCCTCATTAATTTTCAGATTTTAAGACGTTCGGCTTATTAGTTTGGCTATTTTAAGACTTTTCGCCCCATTCCTTTGTCAATAATAAGACTGTTCGTGTCATTTACCTGTCGAGCGATAGTGAGCCTATAAATTGGGAGGAACCAGCCTTCGGTCAGGACATCTTTCTACTGAAAAATGTACAAATATATTTAGATAGGGACCTTGGGGGTGTTATTGTTTGATGGAGGTCTAGGGAGGACACTAAACAAATAATATACAGTATAAGTCGACAAATCGACCAATAGATAAACACTTCCCTATTTAAAGATACTTGCGTTTACAGTACAATGATGCTTGTTTGGGGGAGTACAAATCAAGCAACAACAGTGCTAGTGACCCATCTAGGCTGCTTGTCATTCAAAACACTGAGGATCAAGTGTCCAAACAGTAGCTTAGAGTGGGTAAGGGAAAATTGGAATGGGAACTATTGCCCTTGAACTAATATCCATGGCAGCATTAGGAAGTTAGTAGGGGACAGATGGGTTAGTAACATAACACAGTTATAAGTGATCTTTTGTATATCTGGGAAAAAGACAGTAACGTCTTCGTAATATATATACGCAATAATCCTTGATGAATCTGAGGGGGGGAATACAATACAATGATTAATTTACAAACTCAGTCAGTCGCGGGTTTGATGCAAGATATTTGTCTAGGCGAAGGTTAAAATAATCAACGGTGCTGCAGTCTATAACGTATTGGGGAAGCCCATTCCACAAGTTGACGACTCGATTGAAGAAGAAATTCTTAGATTCGTGTGAGTTAAAGGATTTACCAATTATTTTGCAACCGTTTCCTCGCGTGTAATTAGAGTGGTCGATAGTGAAGTACTTACTACAGTTCATATTGTCGATGCCTTTGATGATTTTGAACACTTGAATTAAGTCGCCTCTTAATCTACGCTGGGTTAAGGGAAATATATTTAATTATCTAAGACGCTACGCTAGCTACTCGTATGGTTTGTTCTTTAGGCTAGGTATCATTTTGGTAACTCTACGTTGAACTCGTTCTAGCTTGTCTATATTTTTATGGTAATAAGGGCACCAGGATTTAACGCAGTTTTCCAGAAGAGGGCGGGCTAAGGAATTGTAAAGAGTTAGGATAACTTCTTTGGATTTATGCTCAAATGACATACCTATAGAGGGGAGTAGAGGGAGGGAGGGAGATCTGCCCCATTGCTCCCCCATCGCCCCCACCCCCCTCCACGGTAGAGGGAGGGAGGGAGATCTGCCCCATTGCTCCCCCATCGCCCCCGCCCCCCCTCCACGGTAGAGGGAGGGAGGGAGATCTGCCCCATTGCTCCCCCATCGCCCCCGCCCCCCTCCACGGTAGAGGGAGGGAGGGAGATCTGCCCCATTGCTCCCCCATCGCCCCCGCCCCCCTCCACGGTAGAGGGAGGGAGGGAGATCTGCCCCATTGCTCCCCCATCGCCCCCGCCCCCCTCCACGGTAGAGGGAGGGAGGGAGATCTGCCCCATTGCTCCCCCACCTCCCCCGCCCCCCCTCCACGGTAGAGGGAGAGAGGGAGATCTGCCCCATTGCTCCCCCCTCGCCCCCGCCCCCCACCACGGTAGAGGGAGGGAGGGAGATCTGCCCCATTGCTCCCCCATCGCCCCCGCCCCCCCTCCACGGTAGAGGGAGGGAGGGAGATCTGCCCCATTGCTCCCCCCTCGCCCCCGCCCCCCTCCACGGTAGAGGGGGGGAGGGAGATCTGCCCCATTGCTCCCTCATCGCCCCCGCCCCCCTCCGCGGAAGTGGGAGGGAGGGAGATCTGCCCCATTGCTCCCCCATCCCCCCCGCCCCCCCCCACGGTAGAGGGAGGGAGGGAGATCTGCCCCATTGCTCCCCCATCGCCCCCGCCCCCCTCCACGGTAGAGGGAGGGAGGGAGATCTGCCCCATTGCTCCCCCATCGCCCCCACCCCCCTCCACGGTATTTAGAATATATTTGCCAGTTGACTTCACCCTACATCTCCCCGCTCCTGTCACCCGTCCACCCCCGATAGGCAAGGGTGAAAATTAGGGTGACCAGACGCATATTCCACAAGTTCGGAGGGGTTTGAGTAGTTTTATTGTGTGTGTGTGTGTGTTTGTGTGTGTGTGTGTGTGTGAGAGAGAGAGAGAGAGTGTTTGTGTGTGTGTGTGTGTATAGCACAAGCATTGGTGGGTTCATTGGTAAATATTTCTTAATATGTTGTAAGTTTTATTAAGTGTAAAAACAGATTGAGATGACAGATTAAGTGTACACATATTTTAAAGTACACACTTAAAATACAGTACTTAGAAACAGAGTGCTGTAAGTTAAGTTAGATTAGGTAGGTTAGGTTAGGTTAGGTTAGATAGGTTAGGTTAAGTTAAGTTTGATCTCGACAGTCTTAATTTAGGTGTAATTTATTTGTATATATTTATAAATTATTATTTTAGTTTACTCCCTTGGCCTCCATCAAGCTTAAACAAAATATCCTCAAGATCCCCCTTCGAGAATCATTTGTACAGTATTCCGTAGAAAAATGTGCCGGCCGAAGGCCGGTTCCTCATAAAATACAAGCTTGCTAGGAAAAAAATCGACAGCTCAATGGCAGAAAGGTCTTAATATTGACACAAAAATAGGGCGAAAAGACAAAATCGACAAGCTAATGAGGCGAACATCTTAAAATATCAAAATTAATGGGGCTAAACATGAGGGTGAAGGGGGCCAGAAACAACAACCATCCCCCTTTAAAAACGAAAAACGCACTCGTGACAGACACTTCAGAATCCAATAATACAACGCCAAGAAAAATGAGCGAAGAGAATGTACAAGACAAGGATCCATGCACAGGGATATATTGGAAAGTCAATCTTCATAGACTCACGTTAACACACATACACACACACACACACATACACATACACACAACCATACCACACACACAAACATACCACACACACACACACCACGCACCTACTCACACACTTGCAAGCGTCCCGAAAATGTGTGTGTGTGTGTGTGTGTGTGTGTGTGTGTGTGGTATGTATGTATGTGTGTGTGTGTGTTTGTAAGTGTATGTGTGTGAGTGTGTGTGCGTATATGCGTGTTTAAGTGTATGTGTGTGAGAGTGTATGCTTGTGTGTGTATGTGTGGGTGAGTGTGTATGTGTGTTAACGTGAATGTATGAAGATTGACTTTCCAATATATCCCTGTGCATGGATCCTTGTCTTGTACATTCTCTTCGCTCATTTTTCTTGGCGTTGTATTATTGGATTCTGGAGTGTCTGTCACGCCAAACACTCTCTAAAAACTTACTTCAATTTTCTGGCACAGTGTTATTTAAAGAATGTATTCATAAGCTTCAGTAATACGTCGTATATACAAACACTGTATATATATATATATGTATATATATATATGTCTCCCTCACTCACATCGAAAAAAATATAGATAAAATAAAATATATATATTATATATATATATATATATATATATATGTATATATATATAGTATTTATACTGTATATATATATATATATATATATATTTTATTTTATCTATATTTTGTTCTTGTGAGTAAGGGAGACAAAAGGCAGAACTGCCTGTAACGAGTGCCTACGCAAGGGTTAATAGAGTGACAAGGCTAAACCCAAGGGACGTTCGAGCCAAAATGCCTGGACACACAGAATTTGAACCAATTTAAGTCATAGGAAAAAGGACAGACTGATTCTGGGAGAGAGTTCCAGAGCTCAGCTATTGAATGGAAGAAAGACAGAATAACGTTGCACTCATGGGTTGGAGAGTTGCAAAGAGTAGGGGTGGGATTGTGTTGCAAGACGGGTGCTACGTGCTCTACGAAGAGGGGGTGGTATACACTAAGAGACCTCTGAGGAACACTGATTATTGTAATAGCGGTAGAATAGTGAGAGAGATGCAACATTGCGGCGAAGAGATAGAGACTGCACAGAATTGCTGAGTGGAGGTAAGTTAATGAGACGGAAGGCTCTCTTTTCCACTTTATCTATAAGTGCTGTGTGAGAGGATCCTCCCCACATGTGTTAACAATACTCAATACATGGACGCACTGTGCCCCTGTACAGAGCAAGAAGCTGTGCAGGGGTAAGGGACTCCTTAAGGCAGTTGAGCACACCCAGCTTCTGGGAGGCTGCCTTAGCAAGACTGGTAATATGGTCTTTCCAAGAGAGAGCAGAAGAATAAGAGACACCGAGAATACTGAGAGAGGATGAAGGGTTGAGTTTTGTATTGTTGAAGTATAAGGGATAGTCTTCTGGGAGTTCACGACGGGTAGATAGATGGAGAAATTGAGTTTTGGAAACATTAAAGACAACAAGGTTTTCTCTGCCTCAATTGGAGATAATAGTTACATAAAAAGATAAGGGTTGTATGGCTTCATTACGTGTGTTTTGGAGTCCCTGCTGTGTCTGTTGTTGAGGAACTCTAGTTGATTAGTGTAATGTAGATTCGTCAGCATATGAGTGAATGGGGCTGGGAGTGCAGTTGAGAAGGTCGTTTATGAATAAAAGGAAGATAATTGGAGATAGGACAGAACCCTGAGGAACACCGGAGTTGATAGGTTGTCGAAGTGAACGTCAACAACTGCAGCTATGGAGCGGCCGGAAAGAAAATTAGAGACAATGGCATAGATGGAGGGATAGAAACCGTAAGAGGGTAGTTTGGAAATAAGGAATTTGTGCCAGACTCTATCGAAGGCCTTCGATATGTCTAGCACAACAGAAAAAGTCACCATCACCAATTCCAGGTCCAGCAAAAGGAAGGCAGAACAAGAGTACTTACCAAAATACAAAAGGCTCCAGATATCTCCTCTCCAGATGCGCTGCTCTTCCGCGAAGCTCCTCCCACTTCATGGCGGAAACTTCTGAGGGGTCTACCTCAACCACATTAATCCTGCCCCCCCGTACCTGTGACCTTCTGACCCTCAACCAATGTACCTGGGACATAGATGCACAAGTCATGACCATCCCGACTTACCAAAGGTAGAGTCAGCAATTCGAAGGGCTCAAGTAGGCATATATGTGAGGCTTGAGTCCGAGAATTACCCTCTCATTTACCTGAGTGTTACATGCATTGGCTGTAGAGTTCTTGTCTGAGAGTTCTTTTCCCTACCTAAGTAAGAACTATTGTCTCTCACACCATGGTGCCTGAGATATATTAGGATCTTTTCTAGGCTTGCAGTGTTGACATTAAAAATGGAAATAAGGACATGTCCCCAAAACACTCTTAATATCAATTCAACACTCTTGGATATGTCATTGCCATTGCAAGACCTCTACAATAGTCAGGGCTTTGCTAGACACCGTCACCTAACGGCCCTCTGCAAATAAAATCCTTACACCATATGTGCCAGAATCATGGTCGAGGGCATATGCTTGTAAAAAGGCCTAAAAATCCAATCATCAGTGTTCTTTGAACACTCTTATAAAGGTCAAAGACAGTTGGGAAAGATAGTACGGCCATGGTCACACTTCTTCCCCAAGTTCGTCTGATGAATAGTTACTCTGTCATGACTTGAGCGACTTTTCATTAAAGACCCCACACTCAAGAGTACTGCAACAGAACTTCATCACCGACTATTATAACGGTCAGGATAGTCGAGCAACAATAGCGCAGAACATGTTCTCACTCATGCTCGCGTTAGTCCGATAGTACGCCCCCTGTTTAATAAATTACGCTTATGCCAATGTTAGGAAGGGGTTAACTCCAAGTTAGGAAGACGTTTGTGAGTCTCCTTTATGGGTTATTGTAAGGGTTAACCATTTAGGATGTTTACTTATGTATTTATAGATTTGGTTTAATGTAGTTTAGGTTGATTGAAGTATACTGTAAATTCTCTGCTCTGCGTCCTGCTGTCTCGTAGATAGGTAGCTAAAATAATAGATGTGATAGATTGATGCCACCATCCTCTAGTCCCATTTAGGTAAAAGAAACTTTGAATCAAGCCACGATGTTTATTCAAACAAATGTAGATTTAATATTACAATGAGAATTTCCCTAAGTTGAGAGGAAATCTCCTTGGCTGTGAACGTTCCCATAGTTTGTGTCTCAGTCCTCCCAAACCTTCCCTCCTCCTGCTCTTCTTACCTCCCTACACACATACCTAACATGTGATCTTAACTTGAACAGAGTCTGGTGAGGATCAAAAGTGCGAGGTGAGCTTATAGGTGCGTGGAAAAGAAATCTGACATGGTAAAAACTAGAAGACAAAAAGAACCAGGAAGTTACAGTGAATACCCTCAAGATGTACAGTCACCCGCATAAATATATAATTCAATGCAAGTAAACCACTTTAAAATTATATGAGAGTTGTAATAACGGTTCCTATAATAATTACTGAATCTAACATGTGTCAGTCATGCCATAAGGAAATACTATTAAAGGCCCCAAACCAGATAGTCCATCTGTAACCCCCACCCCATTGACCACACGGCAGGACCACCTTAGCGGCTCGACGGAATAAGAAGAAAGGACTCAGCAAACAAACACCGAGATCAACAGTGTTCAGTGGTACTTCAAGACTCTACCAAGTGTTAGAGTAGTAGTGCTAGTGGATTGTCCAAGTTCGTCGTGGATCTTCGTCCGTGCTCGGCGTTATATTATTGTGTTTTATTCCATGTAAATAGTGTATTATATATCTTAAGTGTACTTCTCTCGTTGTATCAAGTGATCATTAATAAGAAAACTTGTGTGTATGCAGTGTTATATTTATCCTTTACGACTTATGTGCATGTGTAGTCCGACTTTTGTTTCTTCAGTCGAGTAAGAACCTACCCTTGCCCAATCAACCCCAGTAAAGAACCTGGTATAACAATAGGAAAGAAGATCTCCAGTAGAGCGGCCCTTTAGGAAGCCATACTGGCGGTCTGAGAGTAGGTTATGGGAAGATAAATGCTTAAGACATTTTGAGGCAAGAATAGATTCAAAAGCTTTAGAGATGCAAGAAATGAGAGTGGACGATAGTTGGAGGGTTGAGAGCGGTCACCCTTCTTTGGGACAGGTTGAATGAGAGCAAATTTCCAGCAAGAAGGAAAGACGTTAGAGGAGAGACAGAGACGAAAGAGTTTGCCTAGGCAGGGAGTCAGCACGGAAGCACAGTTTTTGAGTACAACAGGAGGAACACCGTACAGTCCATTCGCCTTCTTAGTATTAAGCCCAGAGAGGGTGGAAAGTACATCCTTGGAAGAGATTATGATGTTAGGCATAAGTAGGAGAGAGGGGGGTGGAGAGGGAGGAATACCACCGGAATCATCCAAGGTGGAGTTTTTAGCGAAAGTGTTAGCAAAGAGTTCAGCTTTGTCAGAGGAAGAAGTGTCGGTGGTGCCGACAGAGTGGAAAAGAGGAGGGAAAGACGAAGAAGAACCATTGTTGGAGATGTTATTGGCTAGATGCCTGAAGGCTTTGGAAGAGCTAAAGTTGGATAGTTCAGTGCATTCATTATTGATGAAAGAGTGTTTGGCGAGGCGAAGAACAGATTTGGCTTGATTCCGGGCAGAAACATAGGAAGTATGAGATTCTTGAGTTTGAAGGTGATGGTACCATTTGAATGCTTCCTCCTTATTGCGGACAGCAGTTGAGCAAGCGTGAGTAAACTAAGATTTTTTTGCATTAGACTGAGAGAAAGAAAATGGAATGAATGCTTCTATGCCCGAGATGATTACCTCAATAATGCGTTCAGCACTCTCCGAGGGACCTCGGCCACGGAAGCAAAAGTAATTCCATGGAAAATCAAAGAAGTACTGCCAAAGAGCTTCCCAGTCGGTAGAGCTGGGAGGATCGGGTGGCCGTACCGGAGAGATAGGACAGGTGACAGAGATAAGTTTATGTTCGGAGGAGACCAAAGGAGAGAAAAATTGTACAGTACAGTATAAGCAGAAGGGTTAGAGGTTAGAAATAAGTCAAGAATGTTGGGCCGATCTCCGAAGTAATCCGGGATACACGGGTGGGTTGTTGAACTAACTGCTCAAGGTCATTTAGGATAGAAAAGATGAAGGTTTGTTCACCAGGTTGGTCAGTGGAAAGAGAGGAGAGCCATTGGCGATGGTGAATGTTGAAATCTCCTAGGATGGAGATTTCTGTGAAAGGAGAGCTGGATAGAATGTGTTCCACTTTAGAAGTAAGATAGTCAAAGAATGTTGGATAGTCGGTAGAATTAGGGGAGAGATAAACAGCGCAGAACAATTTAGTTTGAGAGTGACAAGAAAGCTTTAGCCAGAGAGTTGAGAATTCAGAAGAATCAAAGTTGGGAACACGAGAGACAGCAAGATTGTTGCGCACATATACGCAACATCCACCTTTGGCTTGAAACTGAGGATAGAGATAGTAGGAGGATACAGAGAAGGGTTTGCTGTCAGTAGTCCCAGACAACTGTGTTTTGGTGAGAAAGAGAAGATCAGGGTTGGCGGAGGAGAGGTGGTACGTGTTCCACAGAGTGGAAGTTAGAGGAAAGGCCGTGATTGTTGCTGAAGTTAAGACTAAGAGTAGAAGGAGGTGGTCCAGAGCATTTTGGCGAGTCATTTCCAGGGGACAGATCAATGGGGAAATTTCTGGTCCCCCCCCCCCCCCCCCTGCTGGGGACTCCGAGGTGGGTCGTAAATTGGTCATATAAACTGTAGTTTTGGAAAAAGCTAGTGTAGTATGTAAGGTGTTTGTAGTATAAAGTGTTGATAGGAGGAGAAGGTGTTTTGGAGGGCAGGCTGGGGCTGCCCTCAATGTTGATGAAGCACAGATATAATAATAATAATAATAATAATAATATATATATACGGTATATACCGGTATTTAATATACTACCCTTTTTAGACGTCTGTGTTGAAAAGAATACTAATACGTTAATACCTCGATATATCGTAAACCTACGTTCATAGGTGGTCTCACTACAAAGTTTTCCTCAAATATCCCTATACAATACAAAATAAATCTAATTACCACTTTAGTTACACGAGCGTATCGTATTTCCTCATCTTTCATTGCATTTCACCTGGAACTTGAACGCTTAAGGAATATTCTAAATCTAAATGGTTTCCCTCTCAATTTTATAGGCTCATATATTGGTAAGAAATTAAATAAATTACGTTCACCTCCTATGAAACCTCAGACAGCTCAGAAAGCAGTTGTTTATTTCTCTATTCCTTTCACTGGTAAAAAGTCAATTTCCATGCGAAACAAAGTCAATAATTTATTTCGAGAATGTTTCCCACAGATTAACTTGAGAGTTGTATTCAAATCCCATACCAGATTATCTAGCTTCTTTAAGTTCAAAGATCGAATCCCCGAATCTCTAAGATCCTCAGTGGTGTACAATTTCAAATGTAGTGAATGTAATTCCACTTACTTTGGCCAAACTAAACGCCATCTGACCGCTAGGATCGCGGAACATCAGGGTAAGTCTTACCGAACTGGATTTCCCTTGTCCAAACCTCCTTTATCAGCTGTTCGAGACCATTGTGAGTCATCAAACCACCCATTAAAAACAAATTACTTCACTATTCTTCACTCGTCGCCCAACGACGCAACATGCCTCCTTGTCGAGAGTCTCCTTACCCAGAAACTCCGGCCTAGCCTGGGGTCACATGAATTATCTACACCCTTGCTGTGCTTTTAAGTTTTAACTGGTTAGTACTTGCAGTCTTCAATAAATGTACATACTTCGTGTATTGGAAAGAAATGTGGTGTGGTTGTATAGTGTAGTGAAATTAATAACAGAAGGAGGTGTTTGTGAGAGCTAGCTGGATAACTCTCTGTGTAGTTGAGACACACACAGAAACACAGTGGGAAGCTAGGCAACTCCTTACCACATACCTATGAGGGCTCCCTTGGGTATTGCCATGCTCGATTGGTGTCTACAATCTACCCATAATTTTGATGTAATTCGAGAATATAGACCCCTATGTCGTGAAAAGGAATGACGAATGTCCTCCGTGGCCTAGCGGTCAGAACCATGGAATGTCAATCTAACAGACCTTGGTTCGAATTCTGGTATATAATGTACAGTTGCTCCCGAAAGTGTGTTAATTGCTCGAATTTGATATACTAACCAATTCGTACGCAGATATCCATTAGTACGTAGTCAATAAAAAAGCTAACCTCAAACATGATAAACATGGTTATATTAAAGATTTTAGCATCGAACTTAACCTGAACTATCTTCCATTGTAATCTAACTTGGATGACCTTATATGATTTGGATAATTTGTTCTATTGTTGAAAATAGCTGGTTTGACCAATCTCTTAACCAACCGTGTGTTGACAGTTTATTCTGGCTATAATTAGACGATTATAATATATTATATAACTTATGAAGGATCTGTGGGATTTAAAAGGGCAAATTAGACTATCCCAGTTCACCCTCCGACTGCCACATACCCATCCTAATATGAATAAAATCGTCTAACAATAGCCAGAAAACTGAAAATACATGCATCGTCGTATCTTGAAAGGGTTAATCCAGAACTAGTCAGACCCGTAAACAAATAATAATTATATTAAATAGATAGATAAATAATAATTATCCGAAACTCGTGACTAGGCCGAACTCGTTGTCAGCCTTTTTTTTGTTTTGGTTATCTCTGACCCCCCTCCCCCGCCCCCAACTTTTAGCTCGGGGAATGGAAATCAAGTTCACGCCCGAATTGCTCTTTTCGCAGTTGGTATGATTGATTGCCCGAACTTTGCCGGAATATCGAAGGCCGCCGCTCGCACCTGCTTTTTCGCGTGCAAATCTGTTCGCACCTTTTATGTTTAGTAGTAAGGATAGCATTAGTGTTCATGATAAATTAGTACTGTTTTCGATATAACACTGTCCCGGCCGAACACCGGTTCCTCCTAAATTACAATCTCCCTATCGCACGCCAGAAAACAAAAAAATCGACACCTAAATGGCATGAAAGGCTACGAGTATATGGTAAAAAAATTGGGTCGAAAGGTCTTAAAATTGCCAAACTAATGGGGTTAATGTCTTAAAATCTCAATACTAATGGGGCTAAGCATGAGGACAAAAGTAAGACTTGGTTAGGTTAAGGTTGTTAAGGATAGATTAGGAAAGGCTAGATTAGGTATAGTTATGCTAATAAGGGTATGTAAGGATAGTTATTACTGCAGTTCGTATGATTAATTACCCAAACTTTGCCAGACTATCGAAGGACGCTCTCAATTTCTTTTTCGCATGCAAATCTTTTCACCAACACCTTGAAGTAGGATTGGAATTGAGTATATAGTTTTACTAGATAAGTTGATTTAGTTTTAGAATAATCATTATTATATTTCATAATATTAATTATTTGATTATTTCAATTGTTATTTCAATTAAAAAAACTATGAACGTTGATAGATTAATATTAGCATCATTAGTTTATGTTCTATTATTGTTAATTGTATTATTTCGATTTATATTTCAATACAAAAATCGATGAACGTTGATAGATAATTTATATTAGCATGAAATTATATTTGAAACACTGACCGAATGTGTCACTACATATTAGTTATTCTGTATATGTTTATGTAAACTTTAAGTTTATCTTCGTCGATAAGGTGTTGGCCAAGTTGAATAAAAAGGTTTGATATAAATTAAGGTCAAATTAGGTTTAGTTGGAGGACTACTGTAGGTTAGATTAAGCTTACAGTTATTTAGATTATGTTAGGTGTAGTTAAAAAAGTTATGTAAGCTTTATGTTTGGATAATCTTAGATTATGATAGCTTTTTACGCAGTTCCTTTGATTGCCTACGATTAACTTTGCTTGAATATGGAAGCAAATTTGCCAATTATTTTCACCCAGTGATGTTTTCGCACATGCTTATTGCATAGAATCCTAAATAACCCTCTGTCTACTATAGATCCTTTCTAAGCAGAATGTAGTCGTAAGACTAGTCAGAGTAAAACAAAAAATATATATAAAAAAATATAGAAAGACGTGGGTTTCTCGATGTTAGTCATGCAGTTTTGTCTCCAAAATTAGTTCGATTATTTGGTGGATCATATCTACCTGCATGCCAAAGAAGCCTTTGTTTTCGACACATCCAAATAAATAATAGAGGAGTTAAAACTGCTTCAATATCCGTGTGTCCAGACATTTCGGCTCTAACATATTTTGAATTTGGTTCTCTATCACTCTCTCAACTTTGTTTGTTTGTGTTCGTTTTTAGGGGTAGGGGGGTGTACTTGCTACAGGCATGTTTGTGTTTTGTCTCCTTCATACAAAATAAATACATACATTCTATCTATCTATCTATATACTCAGGCCCAATCCCCACTTTTCGTTTGTTTATTTTTATTTTTATTTTTTTTTTGGGGGGGGGTTGACGACTCAAGACAGAGCCAAAATAGGGACAACACAAAACACAACAGAAAACAATAAACACACAAAAACAAAATACATATTCACACACATCTAGGTCATCCAGGAGTAGACCAAGAGACCAGGGTCACCAATGTCCCTCCAGCACTCCCCCGGCCCCCCGACCACTCGGAGAGGTTTCGATCTCGGCAGGCAGACATGCAGCGGAGCCGAAGCCACAAGCCCGCCCACCACACTTCCAGGCGCACCCTTCATATAAATCGTCTCCCCGGGTTGCATATAGCCCAACTGGTGAGAACGGTTCCGCGCGGCCTATTTAATGGCTAACTCAGCTAAACTCGCGCATATTTTACCGTACCGTATGGCGCGGCAAAGAGAAGACAGAATGAGACCACAGTTTTAAATCTTATATATTTTATTAGTTAGGTTAGGTTAGGTTAGGTTAGGTTAAATGGTATACATCCTGTTTAGATAGATTGAAATATATATATAATTATATATACAGTATATATATATATAAATATATATATATATATATATATATAATATTATATATATATAACCTAACCTAACCTAACTAATAAAATATATAAGATTTAAAACTGTGGTCTCATTCTGTCTTCTCTTTGCCGCGCCATACGGTACGGTAAAATATGCGCGAGTTTAGCTGAGTTAGCCATTAAATAGGCCGCGCGGAACCGTTCTCACCAGTGGTGCCAAACCATAATACAGTTGGGCTATATGCCTCCGGGTCAGGTGCCTGATGGACTAATATCTAGTCCAACTGGCGCCCGACACCTTCCCCAAAATGACCACGTGTTCACTCAACTATTCACAAGCATTCTCCATTCATTCCTGTTTATTACCACTTCCCTTGCCTGATCTATAGTCATTCCTCTATCATCCAAAGCTTGTCTTACACCTTCTCTCCATCTCAATGGGGGTCTTCCTGCCCTTTTATCTCCTCTTGTATCTGACTCACATATTCTCTTTGTAAGCCTTTCATCTTCCATTCGTTCAACATAAATAAATAAATAAATAAATACATACATAAATCAAAATGTGACCGTGGTAGGGTTAGATATGGTTAGGTTAGACTGGGAGGTCAAGCTAAGGTATATATTAAGTTACGTTAAGGGCAGATTTTCATTTAATGGGTTGTTTTTTCTGGACCCCATCTCCCTTATGTTTTATTAACACATTTGTCCCATCAATTTTGCTATTTTAAGACCTATCACCCCATTTCTGTCAATGTTAAGACCTTTCGTGCCACTAAGGTGTCGATTGTTTCCTGGCGAGTGCCAGCGAACCTGTAATTTAGGAGGAATCAGCCTTTGGCCGGAACATGTTCTACCGTAAAATGTACACATTTATCTCGATCAAAGGTCCAGGAGGTATATTTTAAAGTTTGATGGAGGTCTAGGGAGCAAAGTAAAAACCTCCCTTTAAGTTAGGATAGCTTCGTTTGGAGTTCCTACGATCGCCTTAACTTTAATGATTACCCACAATACTTTCCTCCCACCCTCTGGTTTATTCTCCCACAGTATGGGTGATGATAGGTTTGGTTTAAAAACAGCATAATTAATAGTTGCTCTGTACCATTTCTATCCGTTGGCGACTGTACCGGAGGGAGGACGGGTGTGTGTGTCTGTGTGTGTGTGTGCGCGTGTGTGTGTGGGAAAATACAAAAACAAATAAATCCATACACCTGTTACGATCGGGTCTCGTATAAATCAGTGGCTCTTATACATTGGACTAGACTGGCATAAATGCAACAACGGAAACGCTAGATCCAACCCCTGATATATAATCCCGTCGAACAAAGAACACATATACCCTCCAGAGTTATATCTGCGATAGCGGGGTATCTTAACTCTCAGTATCTATGTGCTTCTACTATAGGCTGATGTTCTCTGAAACAGCCTATTACCTATAACAAAATAATGGTTGCTTAGTTATGGTACACAAGGAAAAGATAGTTAACTTAATTAAATCACAAGAGTGATCTAATGCAAACAAGAAGAAGATTTACTTAACGTTACTTTAATCAATAATATCTGTCACTCCTTTATGAAAGAAAGTGTTGTAAAGTCCTCAAGCACTGAACAAGGAATCTTCTGAATAATGTCGGATGCTACTAAGAAGAACGTATCGGAAATGGAACCACAAAATAGCAGGAGGCAGGACAATGCACGTGTAGGCTAAATACACAAAAAGGCTGGACATATAATGTTATTGGACACAAGAATATTATAAGCGGTGCAACTGTAATAATGCTCGCCACGAAAAAGTAGTACTCCTATTAACAAAACCGGTCTATGCTGGTTGTGTCTCTCTACAGCAACCTAGACCTCAAAATGCTTGTGTAAAAATAATGGGTATGCATAAAAGAGTATATGATCTAATCCAGCTAATGTCTACCCGGGTTAATAAAGTCTAGCTGGAATGCGCAAAGGTACAGAATTCTGGTGGAGCAAGGCAGCTCCTAGCCTAGTGTGGACCTTGGGTCTGTGCGGCCTGATTACGTTAATATGAAGGGGTGCTCTCTTGAGGATTCTCGATCACAAGTATCGAGTATCCTCCTGGCGACCCTCAAAAGTAAAAGCAAATAGAGTTAGAACAGTGTTGGGTGGATTAGGCAAGCAGCCCTCATGCACTACACAATCTAAACTCCTAGGTACACAGACAAAAGATCCACCCAGGTAACCCACAGAATCCGTAGTGTCGTGTAGCTCAAAAGTAGCCTACACACATTGAAACACCAACAGCAAGGTACCTGATCCCTAGTCTAGCATTATTTAACCCTGTAGAAACATTAGTGATTGATGGAGAAAGTCTGAGCAATACAATCTCCCAAAAAGACAATGACTATGTTCAACCTTAATCTAGTACATAAGAAATGTGAGATCCAGCATATAATACAGTCTGGCCACCAATTCAAGGTGTGGATGCAGAGAACCAGAGGGGAATTGATATTAATAAAAGGTGAGGAAGTAGTGGAAATGATAGAGGCAGTAGGAGAGAAAGATTCTAAGACAAGAGTGTGGGACAGTTCAAGGGAGATGCTTAGAGTATGCTGTCTGGGAAGGATCTGACAAGGATATTCCCATGGACCTCCTGGCTGGAGTCCCAGTTCGCAAGAATGGCACGAGGGCGCGCGACAGTCGCCCAGTAAGCAGCCGCATAGTAGGGAGTGTTAGGCAGGAGGCAACGAATCCCGCGAGGCCTATGTAAGGGGGCCAGCCACGCGCCGCACTCACTACCAAGTCACACCACCTTGTCTCTCTCTCTCTCCCTCTCCTGCTCGCCTTCCCATCATTCAACTACTTAACACAATACTTTCAATTGACTAAATAAAATAGAAAGGATTGTGACAGACGAAAATAAAGAACAGTTCTGAACTGTCTGCAACACAAGCTTTCTCGAGAAGGAAAGTACACAATGATAGGTAGACTGTAGCTACATTCTCTGCCCTGGCGAGTCCTAGCGAGTAAGCCATGCGGTTCTGGGGGAAGCGGTGAGCGTCACACCCCACCCAAGATTTTTAAGAGGCTCCAACTATGAGCTCTAAATCTGACACGCAGAACCCATACAAAATTCGCCACTCCTAGCCACCCAGCGACAATGAAATGTAAAGCACAGTTCTCATCAAATTAACACATTATACAAATTAACAACCCTTCCCAACACAATAGATTAAATTACATAGTTATGCTCATAAGAGCGAGCTTCACTAGCCCAGCCTTCTGAGAGGAGTACAACTCAGAATTTCTGCTATAACATACTTAAACAAAATTTAACTATCAAAGAAAGAGTTTTTATAGGATTTTTATATTTTTAATATGTTTATGGCAGCTGCACTACAGGGGCAAGCCTAGTTTTTTCTTCTATACCAACACAGCAACTCCTACTTTACGACCCAATACGCTGGGCTACACACGCGAGCCAACAAGCACCAGACGTAAACATACTAATCAAACCAAAGTAGGAGGCTACCCTTGTGATGATCTACCCTCTTCCACTTCTTCCACTGTCTTCCACCCTCGATAAGTAATCTGCAATCACATTCTCAGAACCGGCAATATGGCGTATGTCTAGGTTGTATTCCTGCAACATTAATGACCACCTGGTCAGCCTCATATTCCGGTTATGGAATTGATTCAGGAACTTGAGGGGGTGATGGTCGGTGTAGATCACCACAACTGGTCCATAGGCTGGAACATACACCTCAAAGTGCCTGAGTGCTAGCACAATCGCCAGCAGTTCCTTCTCAACTACTGAATAGTTCTTCTGCGCCGAGTTGAACTTTTTTGAGAAGAAACTGACTGGGTGCTCCAGCCCATCTTCGTCTGATTGCATCAGAACGGCACCAGCCCCCACACCACTGGCATCAGTTGCCAGCTGGAATGGTTGGCTAAAGTCCGGGGCCCTGAGGATTGGGTGAGTACCCAACAGGTGTTTTACTAGCAAAAAAGCCCTCTCACACTCAGGCGCCCACTTAAACTTTCTATCTTTGGCCAATAGGTCCGTCAGAGGAGCCAGCACAGTAGAATAGCCCTTTATAAAGTGGCGGTAGGAACCAATCATGCCCAAAAACCTCATGATCTGCTTCTTGGTGGACGGCCTGGGGAAGTGGTTAATAGCCAATATCTTGTTCTGTGGGGGGCACACCTGGCCCAAACCCACCATGAACCCCAGATACTGCACGGTAGCCCGCACAAAATCACATTTTCCCAGGTTGACCACCAAGTTTGCCTCGCTTAATTTCTTAAATAGGGATTCTACATGTTCACAGTGGCTCTTGAAATCGTCATCGTAGATAATGACGTCGTCCAGGTACACGGTACAGTTCGGAATGTCAGCCACCAACTCGTTCATCAAGTTTTGGAAGGTCGCTGGTGCGTTCTTTAGACCGTACGGCATGACATTACAACGATATGTAGCACCATCCACCACAAAACCACACACCTCTTTCGCCCGTTCAGACAAAGGCACCTGCCTCTACACTCTCAGTGACAGGTGGTGGTGCTTCTCCAGACTCTAATAACGGTGCTAATACTGAGTCCCCGAGAAACGCTGCTGGTACTAGACTCTCCACCGTATCAGCTTTCAGCACCTTCTCGTAACCGTTCCTCCGCTTATTTGAAGACTGTTGGTTAGGCTGTGACTCCCTGGATGCGAGAGATCTGGTTACAACACACGCCATTGGTTGCACCTGACACTTCTCAACCCACTCCTGTTCCTCCCTACTCACGTCGGCCGGCTCCTCGGCAACGACTAAGGGTGAAACCTTAGAAGCAGGCACCGCAAAGTCATTGCCGAGAAGGAGGTCGACGCCCCCAACAGGCAATTTCTCCACGATTCCCACATCCTGTTCGCGATTCACACCGTCAACTTCAAGCTCCATTCTAACAAGCGGGTATGACCTAGTTGCATTAACTCCCTGCACCACAACTAACCGCGCCGCGTTTATGGGTCTACCAGTGAAATTCTTCAAGAGTGTCTGAGAGGCACCTGTGTCACGCAAAAGCTGTACCCCGTGCTTCTTGCCCCCCTACTTCACACAGCCATGCCCTCTATGGTCGCAAAAGGCATCGCGGACAGGGTTCGAGCCTTCCGGATCCTTCTTCACTGGCGGTGCTCCATCCTCTGATCTTATGCCTCCAGCAAACACAGAAGACTTCTGGAACACCCCAATGCTGCGAGCCAATGACACAGCCGCCGTGGGAGGTCTGCTCGGACAAGCTTTTGCCATGTGCCCCTCTTTGTGACCGTGATAACACTCAAATTTCCTCTTGGACTTATACTGAGGTGTAAAAGTCCCCTGACCCTTCTTAAACGGGGCGGTGCTAGGTTTGTGATCAGTCTTGGTGTCATTGCTTTTAAATTTATGTGTGTCCATATTCCGGGGAGGGGGAGGGTAACGCTCCTTAACGCCTACATCGTTTCTCTGTGCAGAGCCGCACCCCCGAATTAGTGACAACCGAAGATCAGCCATCTCTGCTGCTTCTACGAGAGTTCTTGGGTTCTTCTCTTTAAGGTTTAAAGTCAAGTCGCCGCCCGTACACTTATAAAACTGCTCTAGAAGCATCACCTGTTTCATCTCATCAAACGTAGTTGTCTTCTCTGATCTGAGCCAGTTTCCCATAGCGTCGGAAAGGTCCCGGGCGTGCTCCAAGAAGGTACTGTCTCGCCCCTTAGTCACACCCCGGAACTTTAACCTATATGTCTCGGGTTGTAGCTCATACGCCCGCAGGACAGCCTCCTTGAGCTCCTCATAAACAACGCAGGACTCCAAAGGCAGTGCATCGTAAGCCTTGAGCCCCTTACCTACGAGTCTAGAGGACACAAGGGCCGCCCACTTAACTTCAGGCCGCTGATGCTCCCGGCACTTCTTCTCAAATCTATTGAATAACTCTGTGACACCAGACTCGTCAAATACAGGGACCAGTTTGAGAAGGTGCGACAGAGACTGATCATGTGCACGGTTTCCATTACTGAGTCGCTGTCCCGTCGTCTCAACACAAGACTTCTCTAAATCCATGTCGGCACAGTATCTTGTAGATTCTAGTTCAGTCCTAAGCTCAGCTTCCCTCGTCTGTTGCTGCATCCTAGCCAGCTCTTTTCTCTCTTCTATCTTAGCTAGCTCTATCTGCTGTTGACTCTGATGTTGCATCTTTGACATCTCGAGCTGAAAGAGCATCTCTGGGGTCAAACCTTGAGGAGGAGGAGGAGATGCAATGATGTTAGAAATACCCGGTGATCCCCCCAGGGGCAAACCACCCTGCCAGTCACTACCCACCTGCGGAAGCGTGCTCAGGGTCGGTACTCCAATAGGAGGATTGGGAGTCGAGTGAAGGGGAAGCTCGGCCAAAGGGCTCTGAGCACTCACCCTACCTCGTACGCCAGTCACCCCACCAAGCACACACGTCATCAGGTCATCCTTGGTCATGCCACTAGTACATACATGACCGATAGCTGCGGCTAAGAACTGGAGACCGTACCGATTCATACCCACCAACCGGTCGGAAGTAACAGGCCATTGTAAAAAATTCCTTGCATCCTCCTCACTGTTCACCAAGTTAACCTCTCTGCGGCGCACAGGGGGTTTTCTACAGGGTAAGACTGTGCGCACCTATGATGATTTTGGGACCCATTGCCAATTTCGATAAAAAGTACATCATCGTGTAGGGAATGTTTGCGTGCATCGGCCCATATATATTTGACCCCCCCAAAAATGTCTGGGGGGGGGGGGAACGGTCCGTAGTTGAAAAATGTGGAGCGAATGGCACCGCGCGGCTAGATTGTCATCGAGCGGCGAGATTTCCCTGCCGAATTTTCACGCGCCCAGGGGATAGAAGGAGAGGGAGGAGGGGGTGGGTTACCGCGTATTATCACGTATATCTCCTTTTTTGATCCCTTTTAGGCTATGTAGAGTATGTATACGTGTGTAGGCCACCCATATAACAATGAATATGCCTCATAGTGACCAAAAATTGCAATATATAAGGGAATTATAAGATAATTTTTAGGCGGGAATGAAGATGTGTTGGAGGTTTGGCGGCAATTTATGAGCTGAGAGTGTGGTTTACGCCATACATATCACTTATATCTTGTACTTAGAGCACTGTCATGCTATAATACAGACTTGTACGTATGTATATGTGCCATATATCAAAATATATACTGCATATAGACCAATTCATGCGATATTTACGCACATTAGCAATGAGTTTCTATGCGTGAACCAAGGTGTGAGTGAGTTGTGCTGGGAATGAAAGGGGGAGAGGGTGTGTTACGCCATAAATATCAATTATATCTTGTATTTAGAGCACTGTCATGCTATAATAAAGACGTGTACGTATGTAGGCGTCCCATATAACAAGGAATATACCGCATATAGACCAATTGATGCGATATTTACGCAAATTGTGAATGTGTTTCTAGCAGACGGAAGCCTGAAAGGGTGGGTGGGGGTGGGTGGGTGGGAGGGAGGCATGCATGGAGTGAGTGAGTGAGTGAGTCGTGGAGAGAAGGAAGGCAGGCAGGGAGATCTCTAGATAGATAGCCAGCTTTGTGATAATTGTGGAGGCGCTCGAGGCGTATGGATGTCTTGGTATTTTGAACCTTATGTCTACCAGATGTCTGGTGTTCGTTGCCACCAAGAGGTCTACAATAGCATGAGTCAGGAATGGAGAGAGAGAGAGAAACTGAGACATGCGTATGTCGTACGTATAAATGGACTTCAGAATTGCATTTTTATGCAAGCAGACATTGCATTTTAGACACATGTGAAGTACCACAGAAACATGTAGGCCATTGACTGTACTAAAGTACTATATTATAGACCAGCAACGAGGGTGGTCAGTAAACACAGGCAGATTGCCTTTTGTGATAGAGGGCTAAATATAGACTGGTGTCTCCTTACACTTGCGAAAGGGTAGATTGCCACCAGAGAAACTTATACTTATTTATTTCCAAGTAATATGCAATACAAATGTATATTCGAGACCTACTGCAAGTATTTGTATGACAGTCATGACTATGTATAATCCAATATACGCGCGTAGGCGAGACATAAGAAAGCTGGTTGAGCAATTTTCGACACCCACACAGTTATTATTCATTTTTATTTACAATATTATACAATACAAATGTATTTGTGAAGAGTATTTTATCCATTATTGTATTTATACCAATTTTGTTCCCAGACAGAGCTGCTGTAGCTGGAGCATCAAGGAGCAGCAAGGGTCACCGCTTGACCGTGTGAAAATGAGTGGAGTCACACTGAGAGGGGCAATTTTGCTGAGTGTTTGGGCAATTTTTGACAGAATAAAGTTATATAATTACTAATTCTTGACAGAGACAAACTTTTATAAACCTTGGCATGATATAATTGATAATCCCATCAATTTACAAACGTAAATTGGTGGGATAATTAATTTTGTTTTGTATATTGTCATTTCGATTGTAGACACAAAGTTTTGAGTGATATTTGGTATGAGCTCCTGTGGCATGGTTGGTAAGGTCGCGGACTGGAAAACTCAAAGTGTGGTAGGGTAGTGGGATCGAATCCAGGAGGGGGTTTTGGGGAAGGTTTTATACTGTCTAGAACATTTTTGATAAAAACAATTTCTACAAGATCATGCCATTGTATTCAAACAATATGAAATATTCATAGAATATATCATATTGTAAAAATACAATGACATGACCTTGTATTTTTTTTTTTTTTATTGTTTTATTTTATTATCTTAGTAGGTTTGACATGATTTATTGAAACATATGTATTTTTGTACAATTCATTTGAGGTAAGAAAATATATACACTTTACTTAGGCTATAACAAACATATATATTGATATACTAAAAAAAGAAGGCATATTACATGTAAATCTTTGAAACTTATAAACTAAAAAATGAAACATACAATTATATAATGTAAAAGCTATATCACAGGGACATTTTTGGAACTTATACATTATATAATATATATGTTACATTATGAGGTAGCGTGATTAATTAGGTCAGGTCAGGTAAGGTAGGGCGTGAGTCCAGGGCTTGGCAGGGCAGGGGGTGAGTCCAGGGCAGGGCACGGGGCGAGTCCAGGGCAGGGCAGGGCAGGGGGCGACACTCAATAATTCTTGAAGGTGTGGTAGTCCCTGAAGCAGTCACCCAGGCAGAGTGGAACTTTGCACTCGGCGCACATTGAGGTGACTCTTTTGGTGACATGGGGTTTCCTGACACTGGAGCTGCAGACGGTGCACTGCGCCTGCCTGCGACGAGTGCCAAGCATCTCAGTGTTGATTGGGTAGTGTCTTTCGACACCCAGCTGGATGCGGTCATGAACGTGATCCCCACGCCATGCCGTACGTCTGTGAGTGGTGGTGCCATACTTCTCCAGGAGTTGGTATGAGACGTTGTACACGAACTCCCGGAAGTTCAGCTTCTGGTTTGGGGACATATCCTTCTTCACCAACCACAAGTTGTAGGCGTTGAGCATCGTGATATCAACTAGGTGGAGGAAGAGCTTGTGATACCACTTCACAGTCTTCCTCAGACACTCAACGCCTGACAGCTGACAGTCAGACTTGTCCACCAGGCGCATGTTCTTAGTGTAGTCCACTACCATGTCGGGCTTGTAGATGGTCTTCCTGGTTCGGTAGTGGATTTTGCCAGAATCCATCTGGGCACCTGTGTGGACGGTGGAAAGCAGGTGGACGTCTCGCTTATCCTTCCACTTCAGGGCTATCACTTTCCCACACTTCTCGAGCTGCTTGAATTTCTGCTCCTTTCGTCGCCTTCTTCGCACATGCCTCTCGCGGTGTTCCTGGGCCAGGTCGTCTTCTGAAGGTGTGTCACTGGAGGAGGCATCTGTGAGAGGAATGACATTACCTGTGAACTTTGGCATAAACTTTCTTGTCTTTCTGACAGTCCCACATGACCCTGTTTGGTTGTCATGAATAAACTGGCAGAGAGCAGGAGAAGTATACCAGTTGTCAGTGTAGATGATGTGGCCTTTGCCCAGGTAAGGTGCCAACATTTTCCTGACGATGGCACCTGACATGCCCATGGGGTCATTGGCAGCGGCTTTCGGTATGTCAATGTCAGTGCCTGTGTACACGATCATGTCAAGCACTATTCCAGTTTCGCAGTCACACAAAACTAAGAGCTTGATTCCGAACCTATGCCTTTTCAAGGGGATATACTGCTTGAAAACAAGACGTCCTTTGAAGAGCACGAGCGACTCATCAATCACCAAATTGAGGAAGGGGTAAAAGTATTTCCTATACCTCTCCAACAACATGGTGAACACATCCCGAACTTTCCATATCCTGTCAATCCTGTTAGGATTTTCGTTGTCTGCAAAGTGCATAAATCTTAGCAGCAACAAAAATCTGTCACGAGTCATGAACTTATTGAAAGTTGGCATGGCGATGAGAGGGTCGTGCTTCCAATAGTGTTGCAACACATGCTTCTTGATCAGAGGCATGAGGAACAACAAGGCAAAGAACATCAAATTCTTCCACAGTCGTATCCACCCAGCCTCGTATTCTCACTTTTGGAGAAAGGACGTCCAATCTGCCAAACACCCACCTGTAGTAGGCGTTTGTTTGGGCAACGATGTACGTCATTACCTCCATATCGAAAAAAGCGAGGAAGAAGTCGCTTTCGTTCGCTTGATCGTCACAGGGCCAGTCGTCAGTTGTTCCTGACGTCCCAGGATTGAACTGGGGCACGTCAGGTACAAAATTTACCCCGTCAGACCAATCGAACGAAGGCAGCCCAGGGATCGGAATGTCGTCTGCGTCTCCTTCATCGTCTGAAATATCGCTTCCATGGTCGCGATACAGCACTGCATCATCATCACCCTCCTCTTCACTTGACAGACGATGCCCTTCCTCATTCTCGTCACCGACGTCGGACTCACTCCCACTGTCCACTCCCAAATCCCCCCACCCTTGGTCCCGTGCTAGGGCTTCGTCGTCGAAACCCGGGCTGCCAATGCCCTGCGAATCACCATCAAACAGCAGGGCGGCATACTTTGATGGTGTCAGAGTTTTCCGGGTCAATCCAGCACGTGCGGGAGTCTTATGGACAGGGACAGCAGGGGCGGCGGCAGGGGCAACAGTGGTGTGTGGTCTTGATGGCAAGATGATGGTGGTGCCTGTCGCCCTTCTCTCTGTTCCTTGGGCAGGGGCGGCAGGGGCAGCAGGGGCAACAGGGGCAGCAGGGCCAGCAGGGCCAGCAGTCACTTTCCCTCTCCCTTTCCCCTTCCCCTTCCCCTTCCCTTTTCCTTGGGCAGCGACAGGGGCGGCAGGGGCAGCAGGGGCGGCAGGGGCAGCAGGGGCGGCAGGGGCAGCCGGGCCAGGGGCGGCTGGTGGTGGTGGTGGTGGTAGGGGCACTGTGGCTGGCGTACGGGTTCTCTTCCCTACGCCCGTGCCTTTAATTTTTCCTGCCCCCGCAGGTTCTGCAGCCCTAGGGCGGCCTCCTGCATCGCTGGTACCGGTGGCAGGGGTGGCAGTGGTGGCAGTGGTGGTGGTAGTGGTTGTTGCAGTGGCCTGGGTCGTGGTGGCAGTGTCCCGAAACACCAATGACCTCTGTACCTTTGTCGTGCTTGCACGTGTTTTTCGTGCTTTGGGTGCTGGTCTTTCGTCCTCAGAGCTGTAGGGCGTGTCGTACTGGTAGCTAGGGTCTTTAGCAGCCACCCTCTGCCTTCCACGGCGGCCAACACCACCAGAAGGGCGGCTGGCTGTGTCATCAGGGAGCGAGCGTGAGGGACGTGTGGGCTCCATGACTAGTGCTTGGTTACTGGCGCGGTGGTGCTTGCACGAGTGCGGGGCGAGCGTTTGACGGGGTGGTGTCGAGAGTTGACATGTAGTACTATACCCACACCAATTTTCAGCCGCCTGGCTATAAACGCGCGGTTTTGGTACGCGTTCAAAAGCTCTGCTCTTAAGAGTCTCCCCGCAGTCCGCCGGGGGAACTCTTAAAAGTCTCCCCGCAGCTCCCGGGTTAACAACCTGCCCATGCTGCTGCTCCTCAGCTTCTACATCACGTACTGTGTCTTCATCCTGCACTGATCCGCTATAAGACATGGTGCTCACTGAAGATTTTTCACTTTGATACACAAAAAAGAACTACCCCAAACTCTTATACCACAATATTCACAATACAAAATTCTCGGAGACAGCTTAAGTGCTATATTACTTTGCTAAAAAAATAATTCTTGCTTGTCCTCCAAAAATATTCCACAAAATCAACAAATGTTCACTGCCTAAACTGTGAGAAAAATCTGCACAATAACCTGCAATTATATGTCAGTTCACCAAATCCTGAGCTAGGTCGCCATTTGTTACGATCGGGTCTCGTATAAATCAGTGGCTCTTATACATTGGACTAGACTGGCATAAATGCAACAACGGAAACGCTAGATCCAACCCCTGATATATAATCCCGTCGAACAAAGAACACATATACCCTCCAGAGTTATATCTGCGATAGCGGGGTATCTTAACTCTCAGTACCTATGTGCTTCTACTATAGGCTGATGTTCTCTGAAACAGCCTATTACCTATAACATATGGTTGCATAGTTATGGTACACAAGGAAAAGATAGTTAACTTAATTAAATCACAAGAGTGATCTAATGCAAACAAGAAGAAGGTTTACTTAACGTTACTTTAATCAATAATATCTGTCACTCCTTTATGAAAGAAAGTGTTGTAAAGTCCTCAAGCACCGAACAAGGAATCTTCTGAATAATGTCGGATGCTACTAAGAAGAACGTATCGGAAATGGAACCACAAAATAGCAGGAGGCAGGACAATGCACGTGTAGGCTAAATACACAAAAAGGCTGGACATATAATGTTATTGGACACAAGAATATTATAAGCGGTGCAACTGTAATAATGCTCCCCACGAAAAAGTAGTACTCCTATTAACAAAACCGGTCTATGCTGGTTGTGTCTCTCTACAGCAACCTAGACCTCAAAATGCTTGTGTAAAAATAATGGGTATGCATAAAAGAGTATATGATCTAATCCAGCTAATGTCTACCCGGGTTAATAAAGTCTAGCTGGGATGCGCAAAGGTACAGAATTCTGGTGGAGCAAGGCAGCTCCTAGCCTAGTGTGGACCTTGGGTCTGTGCGGCCTGATTGCGTTAATATGAAGGGGTGCTCTCTTCAGGATTCTCGATCACAAGTATCGAGTATCCTCCTGGCGACCCTCAAAAGTAAAAGCAAATAGAGTTAGAACAGTGTTGGGTGGATTAGGCAAGCAGCCCTCACGCACTATACAGTCTAAACTCCAAGGTACACAGACAAAAGATCCACCCAGGAAACCCACAGAATCTGTAGTGTCGTGTAGCTCAAAAGTAGCCTACACACATTGAAAACACCAACAGCAAGGTACCTGATCCCTAGTCTAGCATTATTTAACCCTGTAGAAACATTAGTGATTGATGGAGACAGTCTGAGCAATACAATCTCCCAAAAAGACAATGACTATCTTCAACCTTAATCTAGTACATAAGAAATGTGAGATCCAGCATATAATACAGTCTGGCCACCAATTCAAGGTGTGGATGCAGAGAACCAGAGGGGAATTGATATTAATAAACGGTGAGGAAGTAGTGGAAATGATAGAGGCAGTAGGAGAGAAAGATTCTAAGACAAGAGTGTGGGACAGTCAAGGGAGATGCTTAGAGTATGCTGTCTGGGAAGGATCTGACAAGGATATTCCCATGGACCTCCTGGCTGGAGTCCCAGTTCGCAAGAATGGCACGAGGGTGCGCGACAGTCGCCCAGTAAGCAGCCGCGTAGTAGGCAGTGTTAGGCAGGAGGCAACGAATCCCTCGAGGCCTATGTAAGGGGGCCAGCCACGCGCCGCACTCACTACCAAGTCACACCACCTTGTTTCTCTCTCTCTCCCTCTCCCGCTCGCCTTCCCATCATTCAACTACTTAACACAATACTTTCAATTGACTAAATAAAATAGAAAGGATTGTGACAGACGAAAATAAAGAACAGTTCTGAACTGTCTGCAACACAAGCTTTCTCGAGAAGGAAAGTACACAATGATAGGTAGACTGTAGCTATATTCTCTGCCCTGGAGAGTCCTAGCGAATAAGCCATGCGGTTCTGGGGGAAGCGGTGAGCGTCACACACCTAATAGCGTCCTCTACTCACGAGCAATTTATAAACAAACAAAAATATATAAATTCCTTCCAAACTATTATTGGTTTAATAGTGGTGCAAAGCAACTCAGATTAAGTGAATTACAGAGAGAGATAGTTAGAGGTATTAACGGGGTAGTGGTTATTATTATTAGTTATATTTATTTATTTATTTATCTATTTATTTATTTATTTATTTATTAACTTTATAGTTTCCTCGCTAGACCTCCATCATGCTTTAAGAAAAACCCCCTTTCAAGAAAAATGTGTTTTTTTTTTTGGTTTTTTTTTGGTAGCAAAATGTCCCGGCCGGCCGAAGGCCAGTTTTTCCTCGAATCGCAGGCTTGCTATCACTCGCAAGGAAAAAATCTAATTAAAGGGCACGAAAGGTCTATATATTGAAAAAAAAATGCGGCGAAAGGTCTTAAAATTGCCAAATAAATGGAACGAACGTCTTTAAATTTCAGAGCTAATGGGACTATACATTAGTGAGAAAAACGACTACCTGCCCCTTGATATAAAACGACTACCTGCCCCTTGATATAAAACGACTACCTGCCCCTTGATATAAAACGACTACCTGCCCCTTGATATAAAACGACTACCTGCCCCTTGATATAAAACGACTACCTGCCCCTTGATATAAAACGACTACCTGCCCCTTGATATAAAACGACTACCTGCCCCTTGATATAAAACGACTACCTGCCCCTTGATATAAAACGACTACCTGCCCCTTGATATAAAACGACTACCTGCCCCTTGACTTTCAACGACTACCTGCCCCTTGATATAAAACGACTACCTGCCCCTTGATATAAAACGACTACCTGCCCCATGATATAAAACGACTACCTGCCCCTTGATATAAAACGACTACCTGCCCCTTGATATAAAACGACTACCTGCCCCTTGATATAAAACGACTACCTGCCCCTTGATATAAAACGACTACCTGCCCCTTGATATAAAACGACTACCTGCCCCTTGATATAAAACGACTACCTGCCCCTTGATATAAAACGACTACCTGCCCCTTGATATAAAACGACTACCTGCCCCTTGATATAAAACGACTACCTGCCCCTTGATATAAAACGACTACCTGCCCCTTGATATAAAACGACTACCTGCCCCTTGATATAAAACGACTACCTGCCCCTTGATATAAAACGACTACCTGCCCCTTGATATAAAACGACTACCTGCCCCTTGATATAAAACGACTACCTGCCCCTTGATATAAAACGACTACCTGCCCCTTGATATAAAACGACTACCTGCCCCTTGATATAAAACGACTACCTGCCCCTTGATATAAAACGACTACCTGCCCCTTGATATAAAACGACTACCTGCCCCTTGATATAAAACGACTACCTGCCCCTTGATATAAAACGACTACCTGCCCCTTGATATAAAACGACTACCTGCCCCTTGATATAAAACGACTACCTGCCCCTTGATATAAAACGACTACCTGCCCCTTGATATAAAACGACTACCTGCCCCTTGATATAAAACGACTACCTGCCCCTTTGATATAAAACGACTACCTGCCCCTTGATATAAAACGACTACCTGCCCCTTGATATAAAACGACTACCTGCCCCTTGATATAAAACGACTACCTGCCCCTTTGATATAAAACGACTACCTGCCCCTTGATATAAAACGACTACCTGCCCCTTGATATAAAACGACTACCTGCCCCTTGATATAAAACGACTACCTGCCCCTTGATATAAAACGACTACCTGCCCCTTGATATAAAACGTCTACCTGCCCCTTGATATAAAACGACTACCTGCCCCTTGATATAAAACGACTACCTGCCCCTTGATATAAAACGACTACCTGCCCCTTGATATAAAACGACTACCTGCCCCTTGATATAATTTCGGAATCCGAAGTTCTGTACTGTCGAGAAATGATTGTCGCTGACAAATACAGTAGTCCCCCACTATAGTCTGCTTATTTTCAACTGGCGGTAAATTGCAAAGTTTCCATCAAAATTTCTCAGTTATTTTGAAGATTATGTAGTGAAATACGGTTCTATTTTATAAACGTGGTCTTAATTGGATGCAAAAACATAGTCGTTTCTGATTTTTTCGTTAATTGTAGAGAAATCAGTTGCTAAGGGATTTAATTCGCCGTCAAATGAAATGAACCCGAATAAAGGAAAGATGCAAAGCGGTGGCACAAGAGATACAACTTCTGAACATTTACCGAAATGTTACCTGTAAAACGATGCAAAGGAAACATTTCTTTGTTGAATTAAACCCTTCAGCACCTATGTCGCCTTTTCACCTTTTATTCTGGTTGAAATTAGATGATTATATGCAATTTAAGGAAGACCTATGTTACTAGGAGCGTTTATTTGAGTCATATTGGTAGATTACAAACAAATGAAAATTGTTTATTGGTAACCAGAATATGATGGAAAATACGTAATGGTGGTGAAGGGGTTAACCTCTAAGCTGCGCAGGTATGGTATTTGAAAGTGTCCGCGGTGCGAAGGCATGCTGATTCATTCCTCACTAAAATCGTAAATTTACCATATATATAATTAATACTTATCCATATGCACCTATTTTACTTTTAATATGAACATATGAACATGGGAAAGCATTAAAACAAGTGGTAGCAGCAATTGGCTGGTGAAAAATTTATATTTTAGCCCCACGGTCGTAATCTGGCCCAGACCGGCAAGAGAGAGACACCCTCTCTCTCTCGTCTATCTCGCATAGCACTGAGACAGTCTGAGAGGCCAAGGGAGGGTTGGAGGGTCGGATTTACACTCCTCCACCCTCCTCTCTCTCTCTCCCACCCGTCCTCCTACGAAAATACTCGATAAATATCAGGAATACTAGAAAAAAAAAACTGATAATTGAGGAGGGGGGAAAAGGGGGGGGGGGAGGCACATGTGTAGGAGTGGTAGAAAGTAATGGAGGGAAATTATCTTACCTAAACACAAATTGCATTATTTTTAGTGCCACTGGGGTGTTTTAAATGTTTTCTTTTAGGCCTATGATCTTATGAGTCTTCCCGCAGCCGCCCAGTAGCACATCTTATGAGTCTTCCCGCAGCTGCCCGGTTAAGAGGGGAAATTCATCTGTAATCGATAAATTATTGAATAATCTCTATCATATTTTGTAACCAACAGTTTCAGTGCCACCTCTCCACATCCAATCCACAAAGGCAAGCCACATTACAATCCATTAATAAAATCCCCTTCTCCCTCATGTTTAATCCCATTAGTTTTGAAATTTAAAAAATATTTGCCACATTATTTTGGCGCTTTTAAGAACTTTTCTGCCATTTAGGTTTCAATTTTTTCCTGACGACAGTAAAGTCGGTGGCATATTCTACGTTGACTTCCAGAGAGTAGTTGACATAGTCCTCCACAAGCGCATTTTGATAATATTTAAAGCTCATGATATATGCGTACACTACACGATGGATTGTGACGTGTCTTGTTGCTGTACTTTAAGTTTTTTGTTTTCTAGTTTGCTCCCTAGAGCTCTATAATGCATTTAAAGACACCCCCAAAACCCCCCTTGTACATTTGAGCATTTTTTTGTAGACAAATTTCTCAGCCAAAGGCCGGTTCCTCCAAAAATACAGGCTCGCTATCGTGCCACCTAAATGGCACGAAAGGTCTTAATATTGATAAAGAAATTGTGCGAAAGGTCAAAATCGCCAAAATAATGGGGCGAATGTCTTAAAGTTTCAAAACTAATTACGTTAATCATGAGGGAGAAGAGATCCAGAAAAAGGCAAAAACCTCCTGTTAAGCAACGAGTAGTTACAGTATACAGTATGTGTTAAAGACTTGGACTGGACAAGTGTCACAAGCGGAGTGCCCCAGGTGCAGTGCTCGATTCGCCCACATCTTTAATCCTTGCTTACAAATCTAGTGGATATATATTATCAACAAAATATAACAAAAAAAACACATTAGAGAGAATATGACAAAGTAACATAAATTATTCCTAAAGTTGGAATAAGTCATATGAGGAATAACTAAGAGTTAATTTGCTGTAGTCTAACAAAGCACAGGCTAAGATTGGATCTAATTATTTAACATTATTAAAGGACTTGACAATATGGATGTTGTCAACTACTTCAAAAATGATCCTTCAAATACACCAGAGGAAATGGTTGTAAAATCAATGAAAGGCTTTTTCGTTCAAATGATGCAAACCATTTCTTCTTCAATAGAGTGGTAAGCTTAAGAAATGGACTACTTAATAATGCCATTAACCCCTTCATCACCATGACACCTTTTTACATTTGATACTGGCTAATATTAGATTATTTTGTTAGTAAGCTTGTTTAATATGATCGTCTTTACCCCTTTGAGTCGCATACTCTCACTCACTCTCTCTCTCTCTCTCTCTCTCTCTCTCTCACTCTCACTCACCCGCCGGCTTTAGCACCGCCTACAGCTCCGCATCGCCACTGAGAAAACTCTATCCTAATTTGAGTATTTCATATCCCAATTCCCTTTATTCATTGCATGAACAGTAGTTAAGTGCTTGTTTAACCTCCACATAGTTCTGTAGTTGCCGTGCATGTTATTTTATTGCTTTTCTGACTGATAAACATTGTTGTTTACATTTGTTATCCTAGCTTGTAGCAGACGACGCACGCGCACCTCTAAATCGACCTAGCTTTGTATTTTCTTATTAACTCTAGTAGTTATCGTATTCAGTATCCTACTGTAGCTATATATATCTGTAATTTTAGTTGTTGCTTGCATGATCTTGTACTGTAGTAACCTTTGACTGATAACTTTGTTTATCTAAATATAATCCTGCTTGACTAGCCTACAGTGACACCAGCGCCATCTGTTGATACAGTATATTAACCCCTTGTGTGCAGTTACACTTTATTTTTATATAATCTCTATTTGGTGAATTGTATATTTAGTCACATATTCTATTATATATATATATATATATATATATATTTGTTTTGCTTTTTTAGGTAGGTTATCACCCCTGGTAGCCTACTTCTGCATATTTCATACTTTTTTTATTTTGTTTTTTTTTGTTTTCGGTTAGTCTAGGCTATCATCCCTGGTGGCCTATTTCTGCGTACGGTACTTCAATTTTTAAATTTTCAGTTAGGCTATCACCGCTGGTGGCCTATTTCTTTGTACCAGTATTTCATAATTTTTGTTTTCGGTTATTTTTGTTTTCGGTTAGTCTAGGCTATCACCGCTGGTGGCCTATTTCTGCGTACCGGTATTTCATAATTTTGTTTTCGGTTATTTTTGTTTTCGGTTAGTCTAGGCTATCATCCCTGGTGGCCTATTTCTGCGTACTTCAATTTTTAAATTTTCAGTTAGGCTATCACCGCTGGTGACCTATTTCTGCGTACCGGTATTTCATAATTTTTGTTTTCGGTTAGGATAGGCTATAACCCCTGGTGGCCTATTTCTGTTTAAATAAACATAAAATTGTTTTCGGTTCAGCTATCACTGCGTATTCAAATTTAATTTTGCTTTGTTTTAATTTTTGGTTAGGCTATCACCGCTGATAACCTATTTGTGTGTATTTAAACATTTTTGTTTTCGGTTAGGCCTATTTAAGTAAGTGAAGCGACCTGAAGGGAGTGAAGTGTTTTTAAAGTGAGTTTAGTGTTTTTAAAGTGAGTTAAGTGTTTTTAAGTGAGTGAAGTGAACTGAAGAAAGTGATCGTCACCATGCCTCGTGCCTGTACGAACTGCGCCGGTAGGTTTGGTGCTTCCATGTTTGCTCCTGCCGATCCACAAGTCTGCCGACTCTGCCAGCAACGAGAGGATTTGACAGCAAAATTGGATGAAGCCCTCAACAAGATCAACGCCCTCACCAGGAAGCTGGAATCACTCCAAGAGTTTGTAACACTCAACGTTGGAGTATCACTAACTCAAATTGTTTCAACTCCAGCATCCACCACCGCCCCAACGTCATCTGCCAACAATCCAACACCTGCAGTAGACACTGCAGCAGATGCTTCTGACGAACCTGAGCCGACATCAAACCAGGACAGCCGCCCTGTTCACCTTAGTCTCTCCCCCACTCCTCGTGCAAGAAGCCTGCTAGCACGAACAGTACCAACCCCTCGCCCCCGTTCTAACCACTCCTCTCCCCGACCTGTACGTAGAGTCCCGCCACCACAGGTTTCCGGATTTACACCAGTGAGGAACGGTGCACGGCCAACGCAGAAAAGGTCTCATCTACCAGTCACAATGTCAAACAGATTTGAGATATTGGTAGAGATGGAAGACGAACCAGAAGAGACCAGGCTCGTTGGGGATTCCATCCTACGAGGACAGGTCGAAGAGTTCTGCGACAGAGTCCCAAATCAACGAAAAAGATTTTGCATTCCAGGAGCTGGACTGGACGACATTGTGGAAGCCTTCGAAGATACCACAAAGGATGCAAATGAAAATACCCTTTTTGTCATCCATGCTGGTTCAAATGACGTCATGCGCACCAGATCCGAAGAGTTGATGGAGAAATATCGCAAGATGATCCAGCACTACAAAAACAAGTCAAGGAATATCATCATCTCAGGCATTCTCCCCAAGATTGACGCACCTGACAAATTCTACGACAAGGCTTTCAGCACAAATAGCCGACTAAAACATTTGTGTCTGAGGGAAGAAGTTGAATTCATCAACCTCTGGGACAACTTCTACAACCAGCCTACTCTGTTCCGCAAGGATGGCACTCATCTAAACCCTGTGGGTTCAGCACGCATGGGTCGTCTCCTACACGAAGCAGTCCGCAGCCATGGATCAAAAAACGCCATCCGAGAAGAAGCAGCAGTGACATAAATCATCCAACGCCAAGAAAAAAACAGAGGCAACCGAGGACCACCAGCGATAAGGACCGAAGACAGCGAGGAGCGAGGACAGCCATGAACATAAATGTAGATCCGACAAGAACCAAAAATATTATTAAAGAGCGTTCCGTGAGTTCTAAAATAACAAATTTAAAGGTTTTCTATGCAAACGCTCGTAGCATACGCAATAAATTTTCAGATTTAGAGGAGCTAGTGTTTACAGAAAATTATGATGTGATTGGCATAACAGAATCTTGGCTCAATACAGAAGATAGAGACTTTTTAGCAGAGTATTCACTTCCCGGTTATGTAATGTTGAGAAAAGCCGAATAAATCGAAATGGAGGTGGCGTTTTACTTTATATCAAAGAAAGTCTTAACCCTACCCTCATGTCAAAACCTCAAATTGTGAACGTCGACGCATCTTTTGTGCTAATAAAGAATAATAAAGGTACCAAAATAATACTTGCATTAATATACAGACCTCCAGCTCAATCAGTGCAAACTGACCGAGATATTTACGAACAAATTGCAGATGTAAGTAACTCGCAAGATACCGTAATTTTTGGTGACTTTAATTTACCTGTGACCAAGTGGGGCGATACTCTTACTTCACACTCCGGACATGACTTGTATACGAACTTGCAAGAGAGTTCGCTTTATCAATTTGTTGGAACGCCGACCCGTGGTAATAACGTTCTTGACATTGTACTTGCAACAAAAGAAGAATTAATAGAGAATTTGAATGTTGGTGATGAATTCAGTAACAGCGACCATCGTACGATAACTTTCACTTTAAAGTTTACTAGTAACGAACCAAATAGTAGCATCGAAAAAGTCCCTAATTTCAAGAAAGCAAACTTCCATAAACTTAGAGCTATGTTTAAAGAAACTGACTGGAGCTTTTTAATTCACAATAACGACATAAATACATCTTGGAAGTTATTCGAAGCCACTTACCTAAAAGCAGTGCAAGACTGCATACCATCGAAAACTAGGCGTCCAGGCCATAATAATAAGCCCAAATGGTGGAATAAAGATATTTCAAACTGCCTGCTTGCTAAAAAATTGCTAATGATAGATTAAAATCCTCACAAAATGACGAAGAACGGCTGAAATTTGTAGAGCTACGACGCAAAGCCAAAAAGTTAATTAAGCAAAGTAAAAAGACCTTAGAGTTACATATTGCGAATCAAAGTAAAACAAACCCGAAAAATTCTATAGTTATATCAGAAAGAAAAAAGTTGTTACTTCAACTGTTGGACCGTTAGTCGATGAAAATGGAGAATACACCAAAGACGAAGAACAAATGAGTAATGCCCTCAATACCTTCTTTGCATCAGTTTTTACAACAGAAGACCTCAGTGATATCCCTACACCATCGCCGATTCAGATTGATAATTCAGATGTTCTAAGCAATATCACCGTTACAGAGAGAGAAATATTGAATTGTTTAGATAAACTCAAGGTAAATAAAACGCCTGGACCTGATACAATCTCGCCTAGAGTTCTAATGGAAGCTAAGGATGAGCTCTCTAAACCACTGACATTACTATTCAATAAATCCTTGCAGTCTGGAACTATGCCCGATCAGTGGAAGCTAGCCAACGTAACACCGATATTCAAAAAAGGCAGCAAATCCCTACCCAGTAACTATCGTCCAATTAGCTTAACCTCAGTTGTATGTAAAATGCTAGAAACGGTCATACGAGACAGACTCGTAAATCACTTAGGAAAATAACATACTTAAAGATACTCAACACGGCTTTCGTAAAAAACGTTCCTGTTTAACAAACCTCTTAGACTTCTTCCACGATATCCTCAACCTCTACGATGAGAGCAAAGCTGTAGATATTATATACCTTGATTTTCAAAAGGCCTTTGACAAAGTTCCCCACAAACGTTTACTGCTAAAACTAAAAGCGCATGGAATACAAGACGGTGTGTTGAAATGGATAGAAAATTGGCTCAGCGACAGAAAGCAAAGAGTAGTCATAAACGGTAAGGCATCAAAATGGACCAATGTAAGTAGCGGGGTACCCCAGGGATCGGTACTAGGACCAATTCTCTTTCTAATTTACATCAACGACATAGATGAGGGTCTCACCTGCACAATCTCAAAATTTGCTGACGATACAAAAATTGCAAATAGCGTACTCTCAAAAGAACAAGTTGACGATATGCAACACAATCTAGATAAATTGTCATGTTGGGCCCAAATTTGGCAAATGAGTTTCAATGCGGATAAATGTAAAGTACTACATATCGGATACCTAAATGAGAAAGCAAACTATTCGATGAATGGCACTCAGCTTAAGAATGTAAACAGAGAAACCGATCTGGGAGTAACAATATCGAGTAACCTAAAACCGAGTCAACAATGTTCAGAAGTTGTTAAGAAGGCAAACAAAATAATTGGCTTTATAGGCAGGTCATTTGAGCATAAATCCAAAGAAGTTATCCTAACCCTTTACAATTCCTTAGCCCGCCCTCTTCTGGAATACTGCGTTCAATCCTGGTGCCCTTATTACCAAAAAGATATAAACAAGCTAGAACGAGTTCAACGTAGAGTTACCAAAATGATACCTAGCCTAAAGAACAAACCATACGAAGAGCGTCTTAGAGAATTAAATCTATTTCCTTTAACCCAGCGCAGATTAAGAGGTGACTTAATTCAAGTGTTCAAAATCATCAAAGGCATCGACAATATGAACTGTAGTAAGTACTTCACTATTGACCAATCTAATTACACGCGGGGAAACGGTTGCAAAATTATTGGTAAATCTTTTAACTCACACGAATCTAAGAATTTCTTCTTCAATCGAGTTGTCAACTTGTGGAATGGGCTTCCCCGAAACGTTATAGACTGCATCACCGTTGATTCATTTAAACTCCGCCTAGACAAATATCTCGCATCAAACCCGCGACTGACTGCGTTTGTAAATGAATAACTTTATTTTATCCCCCCCTCAGTTACTAACCCTTCTGTCCCCTACTAACTTCCTAATCCTGCCACGGACATTAGTTCCCGGGCAGTAATTCCCTTTCCAATGTTCCCTTACCCACTCTAAACCACTGTTTGGACACTTGATCCTCAGTGTTTTGGAGGACAAGCAACCTAGAAGGGTCACTAGATCTGTTGTTGCTTGATTTCCTTTGTACTCCTTTGTACTCTCTCAATTACAAAAATGTATACATGAACTAATTATATGTTTAACTGAGATTGTATTATTTTAATTTAGGTCATTAGTGTTAGGTTTTCAGAATTGTTGGTTCGCTGACTTTGTACCCCATGTTTGTGGCTTGAATATGAATCTTTAATGTTTGAGCTATTGTAAGAGGTTGTAAACCAGTAATTTTTAGAACCAACGATCCAACGAACCAACGATATATATATATATATATATATATATATATATATATATATATATATAAATATATACAGTATACAGTATATACTGACAACAGTTCTTGAGCTCTTGCGATATTATTTATGCAAATATATTCATTTAGAGATAATTATTTTCAGATCTAATCTGTTCTACATTCATCAATACATATTCTATATTTATTAATGTAGTACAAAGGAGTACAAAGGAGTACAAAGGAAATCAAGCAACAACAGATCTAGTGACCCTTCTAGGTTGCTTGTCCTCCAAAACACTGAGGATCAAGTGTCCAAACAGTGGTTTAGAGTGGGTAAGGGAACATTGGAAAGGGAACTACTGCCCTGCCACTAACGTGGCAGGACTAGGAAGTTAGTAGGGGACATATGGGTTAGTAACTGAGGGGAGGATAAAGTTATTCATTTACAAACGCAGTCAGTCGCGGGTTTGATGCGAGATATTTGTCTAGGCGGAATTTAAATGAATCAACGGTGCTGCAGTCTATAACGTCTCGGGGAAGCCCATTCCACAGTTGACAACTCGATTGAAGAAGAAATTCTTAGATTCGTGCGAGTTAAAAGATTTACCAATAATTTTGCAACCGTTTCCCGCGTGTAATTAGATTGGTCGATAGTGAAGTACTTACTACAGTTCATTGTCGATGCCTTTGATGATTTTGAACACTTGAATTAAGTCGCCTCTTAATCTGCGCTGGGTTAAAGGAAATAGATTTAATTCTCTAAGACGCTCTTCGTATGGTTTGTTCTTTAGGCTAGGTATAATTTTGGTAACTCTACGTTGAACTCGTTCTAGCTTGTTATATCTTTTTGGTAATAAGGGCACCAGGATTGAACGCAGTATTCCAGAAGAGAGGGACTAAGGAATTGTAAAGGGTTAGGATAACTTCTTTGGATTTATGCTCAAATGACCTGCCTATAAAGCCAATTATTTTGTTTGCCTTCTTAACAACTTCTGAACATTGTTGACTCGGTTTTAGGTTACTCGATTGTTACTCCCAGATCAGTTTCTCTGTTTACATTCTTAAGCTGAGTGCCATTCATCGAATAGTTTGCTTTCTCATTTAGGTATCCGACATGTAGTACTTTACATTTATCCGCATTGAAACTCATTTGCCAAATTTGGGCCCAACATGACAATTTATCTAGATTGTGTTGCATATCGTCAACTTGTTCTTTTGAGAGTATGCTATTTGCAATTTTTGTATCGTCAGCAAATTTGAGATTGTGCAGGTGAGACCCTCATCTATGTCGTTGATGTAAATTAGAAAGAGAATTGGTCCTAGTACCGATCCCTGGGGTACCCCGCTACTTACATTGGTCCATTTAGATGCCTTACCGTTTATGACTACCCTTTGCTTTCTGTTGCTGAGCCAATTTTCTATCCATTTCAACACACCGTCTTGTATTCCATGCGCTTTTAGTTTTAGCAGTAAACGTTTGTGGGGAACTTTGTCAAAGGCCTTTTGAAAATCAAGGTATATAATATCTACAGCTTTACTCTCATCGTAGAGGTTGAGGATATCGTGGAAGAAGTCTAAGAGGTTTGTTAAACAGGAACGTTTTTTACGAAAGCCGTGTTGAGTATCTTTAAGTATGTTATTTTCCTCCAAGTGATTTACGAGTCTGTCTCGTATGACTGTTTCTAGCATTTTACATACAACTGAGGTTAAGCTAATTGGACGATAGTTACTGGGTAGGGATTTGCTGCCTTTTTGAATATCGGTGTTACGTTGGCTAGCTTCCACTGATCAGGCATAGTTCCAGACTGCAAGGATTTATTGAATAGTAATGTCAGTGGTTTGGAGAGCTCATTCTTAGCTTCCTTTAGAACTCTAGGCGAGATTGTATCAGGTCCTGGCGTTTTATTTACCTTGAGTTTATCTAAACAATTCAATACTTCTCTCTGTAACGGTGATATTGCTTAGAACATCTGAATTATCAATCTGAATCGGCGATGGTGTAGGGATATCACTGAGGTCTTCTGTTGTAAAAACTGATGCAAAGAAGGTATTGAGGGCATTACTCATTTGTACTTCGTCTTTGGTGTATTCTCCTTTTTCATCGACTAACGGTCCAACAGTTGAAGTAACTACTTTTTTCTTTCTGATATAACTATAGAATTCTTTCGGGTTGTTTTACTTTGATTCGCAATATGTAACTCTAAGGTCTTTTTACTTTGCTTAATTAACTTTTGGCTTTGCGTCGTAGCTCTACAAATTTCACCCGTTCTTCGTCTTTTGTGAGGATTTAATCTATCATTAGCACATTTTTTAGCAAGCAGGCAGTTTGAATATCTTTATTCCACCATTTGGGCTTATTATTATGGCCTGGACGCCGTATTTTCGATGGTATGCAGTCTTGCAC
>CM064555.1:6603496-6617639 GCA_032716605.1 Paralithodes platypus
AAGAAATACATTTAACTAATTATTAAATATATATCTAACTTTTTATGTGACTTTGATATTAATCCTGATGATAATAATAATATAATACTATTAACGTAAGACAAGAACCAAGAATAATTACATTAAATATAAATAAAAGGAACAAGAAACTAGCTATTCATTTCAAAAAGGGTAAGAGACAGAAATGTTCTTACTTTAATATTTATCTTTCAAGACTTATAGAATTAACAGTCCTTCTTTAGCTATAACTTATTCGGTTCATAACCATAGCCTACTAAGCTTCGGTTAAATAATAATTCTTTATAAATACTACATGACTTTAATTAGTTTCAGTATTTTTCATAATTAAAGAGTATCAGTCAATAAAGGATACTAAGTCCTAAGATCCAAAAGGAAAGGAAGCAACAACAGGAAATAATTTTATTAGATTTTACTTTTGTTTTGCCTTCAGCTGACTGATACCTTAATATATATCTCTGTGCTATCTAGATTCATCAAGTTAACCACTTGAGGATCAAGATACGTAACAGAAGAGTGGCGACCTCCCCAGGATTCGTTTCATACAGTTTCACTCAGTTTCATTACCGTTTCACTACTTAAAAATCAAATATTAATCATGCCTCATCTAATTAATGACGAAGATGCTCGAGTTTTCATAGAATCAGAACCCACAGCCCCTGATATTGACTGTCTGTCAAACTCCGAACTGAAAGTGCTTGCCTCACATCTCCAATTAACTGTCTCAAACATGTCCAAAGTAGAGGTAGCTCAGACCATAAAAACCTACCTGTTCCCTGTAGAAGGCGAGGAGGGTGACGGAGCAGTTGGTGGGATCCCGAGTAAACCTAGCCAACTTGATATACAATTGCCACCTGGTTTGACAGGTGATCAAATATTCGAACTAGAACAAGCCAAACTAAAAATAGAACTAGCCAGAATAAATGCCGAACAAGCCAGAGCAAATACCGAAGAAGCCAGCATAAAAGCCTGAGCAACTACTGAACAAGCCGGACTAAGTATAGAACTAGCCAGAATAAATGCCAGTGCAACTACCGAACAATGTGAATATCAATATCGTACGGCTCAACTAAATGTCAATACAAATGCTCCCTTAATTGCTCCCCCTCTGGGATTGACTATGACTAGTGTCATTCCTCCTTTCACTGAGGATAATGTGCAGGATTTCTTTGTTTTGTTTGAGGAAGTTGCTGGAGGTATGAAGTGGACAAGAGATCAATGGCCTTTTATGTTACAAACCGTTTTGACAGGGCAGGCTCGAGCCACGTATTTGTCAGAAGTAGCAGAGGTTAGGCAGGATTATGACAATCTCAAAGAAGCTATCCTAAAAACCTATCAATTGCAGCCTGAGGCTTACAGGCAATCTCTCCGTAAAAACCAGAAGAAAGTAGAAGAAACCCATAAGGTATTTGCCAGGACCATGACTAAAACTTTCAATCATTGGGTCAAGAGTAAGAAAGTCACAAGCTACAACGATCTGAAGGAGTTGGTCCTGTTAGAAAATTTCCTATGGAAAATTGATTCTTCTGTATCCTATAATTTAAAGGGGAAAAAGGTAGATTGTCATGCCGACGCCGCTGACATGGCTGACACATACGTGCTCAACAACAAATTTCGTGGAAAGAAGCCCTACGATAATTCTAGTTCTAATTTTAAGTATCCCAATCACAAATCTGATAGACCCAGTAACAAGCCTATAACGTCTTCCCCAGCTAGCCAAAATAGAATTGTTCCCCCAACTAAAAATGCGACTCAGGGCAATGGTAACAGAGGTGGGCCCCAAAGTAATAGTAATGCTCAAAGAGGGAACGTTCCCGTATCCCCTAAAGTATGTACTTTTTGTGGCAAGAGAGGCCACCTAGCTTATCAGTGCTGGGCCAAGGAGAGAACAGAGAGATCGGGGCAGACAGTTGCCGCCGTATCTCAAACTCCATATGTGCCTGTAATGCAGGACTCCCGACAGAAGGAGTACCTAGCACCAAAAGTTCCTTTAATACAGGACTCCCGACAGAAGGAGTACCTAGCAGCTAACGTAAATCATCTAGACAGGGGTGTAGTAGCATGTGTGGTGCAACCCACTAGGGTTAAGCCAATAATAATTTCACCATCAGTGCAGGACAGTTACCGTCCCATTATTTCATCTGGCAACGTGAGATTAAATGGTTGCATGCATGAGGTAAAAATTCTGAGAGACACAGGTTCTACTAGCACCCTCATGGTGAATCCTTACACGGAGTGCCCACCTGGCGAACCAGTTGTAATGAGAGGTGCTGGAGGCCAATTTTATGCACACTTGGTAAAAGGCGAAATTGAATGTGAGTTACTACAGGGTGAGGCCACCATAGCTTTGTGTAGGTCCTAAGATATCCCTGTGCCTGGGGTAACACTCCTTTTGGGGAATGATGTAGCAGGTGAGAAGGTCCGACCAGACCCCATTTTGTCACTTTCCCCTGTTAACGAGCCACTAACCGGTGAGCTCGAAAATGAGATGCCAACTGTTTTCCCTGTGTGTGCTGTCACACGTTCAATGTCTCAAGTAGCAGTTCCCTCAGACAGAAATGTACCGAATGTAAGAGTTGATGAAAGGGATGATGAGAGTGTGAATGACGCTCCAACTGTGCCTGATGATGTGACTGAGGTGGATTTATTTGACACCTTTATGGCTCATCTTGACCCTAATGATGACCATGAAACCCCTCCAAATTGTCCTAGTGGCCTGGTAGAGCTACAGAGAGATGATAGTGAATGCAAGGAGTTAGCTGCCAGGTCCGTGAGTGAAGAGGAATGTGAGAAGGAGGGTGGTGAATGTTTCTACCTCAAAGGAGGAGTATTGTGGCGTAGATGGAGACCGCCACACAGACCAATCGATGACTGGGCCTGGGACGTCCATCAAGTAGTAGTCCCCAAACCTTGTCGAAGAGATATCTTGGAAATGGCACATTGTATACCATTGGCAGGACACCTAGGTGTGAGAAAAACTCTAGACAGAATCAGAGCCCACTTTTACTGGCCAGGAATGTGTGCAGATGTAGTGGAGTTTTGTAGAGTGTGTCACACTTGCCAGATGACAGGAAAACCCAATCAGAAGGTGCCTGTACATCCTCTGGTGCCCTTGCCCGTTTTCGAGAATCCTTTTACTCGGGTGGTAGTGGACATTGTAGGCCCATTGCCTAAGACTTCCCAAGGTAACATTTATTTATTAACTATTATGGACATGGCAACTCGCTACCCAGAGGCTATACCCTTAACCCTTATTTAGCGGGCTAGGCGGTTTATTTATATGTACCGCCCAGAGGGGTGTTTTAGCCAAAATAGGGCTGTTTACGTGATCATTTTCATGCCTAAATAAGACCCAGAACGTAAAACAAGTATCTATCCCTGAAAGGGCATAAACAGAGCTTTCGAATGACACCATAACGATCCTTTTATGATGGCTAGTTTTCTTGCAACAACCGTGCAACGCGAGTGCAAAAAGCATGTAATTAGGCACTTTCCCCATACAATTCCGTATATAGCGAGTGAGAGAGGGAGGGAGGAGGTGGGATTAGTGTCAGTAGGTTCGCCGCGGTGGTCTGGAGCAGTCATACGCTCGCTACTCTCCTGCCACCACTTGTCTCTCTCTCTCAGCAACATTACGTGCTGAAATTGCCACACGACCTATGTCGCGCACCGCCAGATAGTCCAGATTTATTTAACTCGACTTATGTTGCGCCCCGACACTTAGGGGTTAAGGACTACCTCTGCTCCAACTGTCATCAAGGAACTGCTCAAATTCTTCACCAGAATGGGTTTCCCCCATGAGGTGCAAAGTGATCAAGGAACTAATGTTACCTCTAACATTTTCCAGCAGTCCCTGAAGGAGTTGGGTATCGAGCATGTTAAGTCTAGCACCTACCACCCAGAGAGTCAAGGGGTTCTCGAACGATATCACCAGACATTAAAGGGAATGTTATGTAAGTATTGTACAGAGACCGGAGTTGAGTGGGATAAGGGTGTACCTTTTCTTTTATTTGCTACTCGTGAGGTTCCAACTGAATCCCTGGGTTTTTCCCCTAATGAGCTAGTTTTCGGTCACCAGGTAAGAGGTACTTTGCAACTATTGCAGGATAGCCTAGTTGGCCAGGAGGGGAACCAAAACCTCCTCAAGTATGTTTCAGATTTCAAAACCCGGCTAAGATCCTCATGTGAGTTTGCAGCTCAAAACTTGACAGTAGCTAAAAGCTCCATGAAGAACTGGCATGACAGAATAGCCTGTGAGAGGGAGTTTCAGCCCGGTGATGAGGTTTTGGTCCTGCTCCCCCTTTTTGGCCAACCTTTATCTGCCAAGTTCAGGGGCCCATATAAGATCATTCGGAGGGTGAGCATTACCGATTATCTAGTAACTACCCCAGACAGGAGAAAGCCCACGCAAGTATTCCATATAAATATGTTGAAACCCTACCATAGGTCCCCTGATTCCTCTCTTCCAGATTCTCCCACTGTGGCAGTGAATGTCAGGACCTGTGGACAGCCTGGTGCGGACGAAGTCTTCAGTTCTCTTACTGACCCGCAACAGACTGTTCCAGAGCCTGAAGGTATCCATGCAGACTTTGACTTGTCATGTAGCCTATCCAACTTTCAGTATAATTCAGTAGCTTGGGGGGAATTACCATCTAAACTATGTCATCTTCCCTCTGAGGAAGCGAACCATCTAATCTCTGTTTTATCTCAGTCTCCCAGTGTGTTCCGTGATACTCCAGGGCTCACTTCTTTGGCCGTGCACGACATCGACGTAGGGGATGCAACTCCCATTAAACTATCTCCCTACCGTGTCTCGCCACAACGCAGGAGTATACTGCAGGTCGAGCTTGACTTCATGTTATTTAACGACCTGATCACAAGGGCCTTAAGCCAGTGGAGTAGTCCGGTCATACTTGTGCCAAAGCCAGAAGGGAGCCATAGGTTATGTATGGACTATAGGCAAGTCAATGCTGTCACAAAGAACGATACCTACCCACTGCCACGGATCGACGACTGCATTGACCAGATTGGTACAGCCACCTACATCAGCAAGATTGACTTAATGAAGGGATATTGGCAAGTAGCTCTCACCCCTAGAGCGAGGGAAATATCATGCTTTGTAGTCAACAATCAAGCCTTCTGCTGTAACGTAATGCCCTATGGCTTGAAAAACGCTCCAGCTACATTCCAGCGCCTCATGAATTTGGTGACTGAAGGGGTACCTGGGTGCGTTGTCAACATCGATGATATTCTTATCTTTTCACAGTCATGGGAGGAGCATCTTTACCAACTTAGATTGCTGTTCTTAAATCTTGCTGATGCCAATCTGGTGGTTAATCTTAAGAAATGCACCTTTGTAAAGAGTACGGTCCAGTAGCTAGGATATACGGTAGGTCAGGGTCAGGTTGCACCTCCTCAAGCAAAGGTAGAGTCTATTCTAGAATTCCCAACTCCTAGCACAAAGAGACATATCCAAAGGTACCTAGGCATGATTGGTTATTATAGGCGTTTCATCTTAAATTTTTCAAAGTTGACAGCTCCCCTGACAGATCTTCTCCGTAAGGATGTGAAGTTTGAGTGGTCCTCTGAATGTGAGGAGGCCTTTATTGCTACCAAATATATATTATCTAATTATCCTGTACTCCGAGCTCCTGAATTTAACCGATCTTTTTCCCTAGAAGTGGATGCGAGCAATACCGGGGTTGGTGCAGTGTTGCTACAGGAAGACAACTGTGAAGTATTGCATCCTGTGTGCTATTTCAGTAAAAAAATAAATTCTGCTCAACGTAACTATTCAGTCATTGAGAAGGAGCTGTTAGCATTAATTTTATCCCTTCAATACTTTGTTGTCTATGTGCAGTCTGCCTCTGGTGTCATCACTGTGTGTATACTGACCATCACCCCTTACAATTTTTGCACAAGTTCCAAAATAAAAACCAACGACTGACCAGGTGGAGTTTGTTGCTGCAGGAATACTCCCTGGATGTCAAACATATTAAGGGGGTCCAGAACGTGCTAGCCGGTTGCCTATCACGTATCTGTTAAAGATTACATTTACCGGGTTGGCCTCATCCAGCAGTAAGATTAATTTAATGAGAGGATTTTGGCAATTAGCTCTCCCTTGTAGCGAGGTAAATATCATGCTTTAGTAGTGCGCTGTCAAGCCTTCAGCTGTGAGATGCATTGCAGTTCGAATAACGCTCCAGCTACGTTCCGGCTATGTTCTGATGTGGTACCTGGAGACGTTGCCTACTTTGGGTGATATCCTTATTATATCCTCATTATAATCTTGCTGTTGCCAATCTGGTGGTGAATCTATTTATGTATTATGTTTAATATTATGTACTATACTCCTTAAACTCTTTTCTAGGGGGGAGGTCTGACATACGGAGCCCTGTATGTTAATTTAAGAGTTAGAATTAGAGTTGAAGGAGTGCCAAACTACCCAGGCGGTGAAGCAGACCAGCGAGCGAACCTGCGAGTGGGAAACCAGCTCGTCCGCATACCAGCAAACAAGCCTTCACACCTGCGTGCGTCATAGGGGACCCTGTAAACTACTTCAATGACCCGATGCTATGACGTATGATCGACGCCAGGAGACCCCATTGGACCACGCACCTGCTATGCAACTCGAGGAGCTATGATAGGGGTGCGCACCATCACTCGCCTCCTGATTCGTTCCTACACCATCATTGTTTAGTATATAAGACCCGAGTAGTGGGCATTCAAATCAGTCTCATTTGGAGTTGGGGAAGGTGAACTTGCAGCTGGAGGAAGACGGGGTGAAGTATTATAATGGGATTGTGACTGTCAGTCAGATTATATAAGTGTGTGTTAAGTGTGTTCGGTGTAAACACTTACGTTATGTTGGTTAGTGAGATATGTGATTGGGAATTAACGTTAACGCTACTATTATGTACTTCACTATTTGATTGGGAATTAACGTTAACGCTACTATTATGTACTTAACTATTTTAGTTGACTGACTTGTGGACTAAAGCAACTCTTTAAGTAATTGGGTTATGATGAAAGTAATACTATTGTTTTATATTAATACTTACGAGTTCTTTCATTTTCTTTTAATTAAGCTTACATTGCTTAACGGTGCTTAGTACGGTGATGCTATTGTCTCATATTAGTAATATCGCTTTAGACTAACATGGCTGTTTTAATGTTACTTCTAGTGATTTCCTATGCTGAAGAAAATTCTTTTAGCTTCAAAATATTATTTTTGCTTTTCATATTATTTGAGTGAGACCTGAATCGAATCTATGAAGCGATCCTGTAACTTAATTTACTCATAATCAAACCTCAATGTTACGTGGTTAAGAAATACATTTAACTAATTATTAAATATATATCTAACTTTTTATGTGACTTTGATATTAATCCTGATGATAATAATAATAAAATACTATTAACGTAAGACAAGAACCAAGAATAATTACATTAAATATAAATAAAAGGACATTAAGATAACTAGCTATTCATTTCAAAAAGGGTAAGAAACAGAAATATTCTTACTTTAATATTTATCTTTCAAGACTTTTTATAGAATTAATAGTCCATCTTTAGCTATAACTTATTCGGTTCATAACCATAGCCTACTAAGCTTCGGTTAAATAATAATTCTTTATAAATACTACATGACTTTAATTAGTTTCAGTATTTGTCATAATTAAAGAGTATCAGTCAATAAAGGATACTAAGTCCTAAGATCCAAAAGGAAATGAAGCAACAACAGGAAATAATTTTATTAGATTTTACTTTTGTTTTGCCTTCAGCTGACTGATACCTTAATTAATATATATCTCTGTGCTATCTAGATTCATCAAGTTAACCACTTGAGGATCAAGATACGTAACAATATATATATATATATATATATATATATATATATATATATATATATTATTAGTAGGGCAATGAGAAGAAATACGTTGTGGAACATCATGATTTATTCTAATTTTCGGCGACGTCACACAGCCATCCTTACGAAAGGGTTACCAACAGATCCTAAAAATGTAGTATAACTCTGTATATATTGCTAAAAGAAAAGGATCACTAAAATGTAATACATTGTTGAACACGTGGCAATGTGCCTATCTAAAAAACAATTAAACAACATAATTTTGGCCAACTAGGCAAGGTTAAAATATAAAATAAATCTACGGCTAGACAACATCAAATTCAAAACAGCTAAATTCCAATGCAACAACAGAAATCAAAACACATTAGATATCACATTTATGTTATCATTTCTTTCTCAATTCAAATATTATTCTGAACTGTAAAGGATAAAGTCAATTGAAATTTTCACCTACCGCTAAACAGCGTCCAAAGTATTATGCTAATATCCAACCATGTGAGGGCAAGACTTAGCAATATATATACTTAGTATATATATATATATATATATATATATATATATATATACAGTATATTGTGTGAGAGAGAGAGAGAGAGAGAGAGAGAGAGAGAGAGAGAGAGAGAGAGAAGGGGGGAGAAAGCGAGGACAGAGAGAGGGAGAGAGAGAGGGGGGGGGGGGGAGAAAGTGAGGACAGAGAGAAACATAGATATCGATATCTAGATAAGCCACATAGATAGATAATAGTACAATATATACAGCTTACCTGATATACCGTCATAAGTCCACCACATCTCCCAGTTCCAACCCAGGCCCACACCCACATCTGAAAGGCACAACAAAATAGGCATAAGCATTTATTTTATTTATGTATTATTTTGTTTGATTTTTGTTTTATTAAAGATAAATGTTCTGAAACGATGGATTAGTTTGAAGGGCTATTCTTACTTGTTTGAGTGGAATAGGTTAAGGGGAGATCTTTTGTTTAATTAATTTAGGCCTCTTATAATTTTGTTTTAATATACTTATTCATTTAATAGCTTCCTCGCTAGACCTCCATCAAGGTTAACAAATTCCCCCAAGAACCCCCTTCGAGATAAATGTGTACACGTTTCGGTAGAAAAATGCTGTGGCCGAAGTTAGTGTCGGGCCATAAATTCTGCGTTGAATAACCTTATGGCATTTATATTTATGTATCATTATTTTATGATTGATCTTGCCCTTTTCTATTGTTCAAGGCATTTCAACATTTTGTACTTATTTCTTCTGTTCTTTCATTTTTCTTTTTTTCTTTTGAATTCGCCCTAATTCTCTTTTAACTCCTATTTTCACATCACATTTTAGTCTCTATATTCATTTAATTCCTTTGTATCTTAATCTGAGGTATTTATCTCATAATTTTACCCCAACGCAGTGTTTTAGTGTGGCGTGTTAAGTTAAGTTCTCCAGGAAGATAATGTGGGGCCATAAATTCTACGGCGATAACCTTTGAACACGTGTATTTATTATTGTTTATTATTTATAGTTTTCGTTTCCACTATTCACGGTATTTCAAAATGTCGTTCTAGTTACGTCTGTTTGTTGTCTTAATTTTTTCGTCTTTTAAATTTGTATCTACTTCACTGTTAACTCATTTCATCCAAATCGCCTGTACGTCTCTGTATTGACTTAACTTCGGTTTATCTTAATCTGACGTATATATCTCTTCATTTTACACCCAACACAGTATTTGTGTGTGGCGTGTTAAGTTCTCCAGGAAGTTAGTGTGGGGCATACATTCCTAACTGAATAACTTTATTGCCACATATATTTAATTGATCATGTTTATTTATTTAGTTATTGTGTATGCATTATTATACTTTTTCAATGTAAACTCCCCTTCTCTATTTCTCACGGCATTTGCATATTTCGCACTTGGTTCATGTGCTCGATCATTTTCTAAACGTCTTTTAACTTTTCCCCGCGTTGACCTTATAAATCCGCATGTGTTTAGTTCCTCTGTATTCTAATCTGACGTATTTATCTCTTCATTTTACCCCAACACGGTATTTGTGTGTGGCGTGTTAAGTTAAGTTCTCCAGGAAGTTAGTGTGGGGTCATAAATTCCTAGCTGAATAACCATTTGCCACATATTTTTCTGGCCACCACAATTTTTCAGGCGGGGAATATTACTTTTGGGTCCTTTTATTTTGAATACCTTTTATGTGTGTGTCTGGTTTGTTTGTGTGTGTGTGGGGGGGGGGGTTATGTGTGTATGTGCGTGTGCAAGTGTGAAAGTGTGTGTCCGTGTCCATGTGCCTGTGTGTGTGCATATCTCTGTATGTATTTTCGTGCGCGTGTACTTATGTGTGTGTATCTGCGACTGTGAGTCTGTGCATATGTCTGGGTGTGTATATGTGCGTGTGTGTACTGTGTACCTGTGTATAGTGTGGTGTGCGTGTATGTGTGTGTATATGGAGCGTAAACTTTAAGAGGAGGCACTTAATTTTTCCTGCTGGGTAAAATAGCTCTATCTGGCTTTGCTCGTACAGTGGCTCATAAACATCCCTAGCCTCTCCTTGTTTTGCCTTGTGTAATTTTAAACGCAAATATAGTTTGTTTTTTTATTTTTCAGCTGATGGTAAATTTCTATCTCGCCATTCTGATTACTCGGATAGTACTAAGATGCTGTAGCGAAATATTACTCGGATAGTACTAAGATGCTGTAGCGAAATATTACTCGGATAGTACTAAGATGCTGTAGCGAAATATTACTCGGATAGTACTAAGATGCTGTAGCGAAATATTACTCGGATAGTACTAAGATGCTGTAGCGAAATATTACTCGGATAGTACTAAGATGCTGTAGCGAAATATTGTATGTTGCTAATTATGAAAACTTGACAATAGTATGATGCAGAGACATAGCATATTTGACAATAGTATGATGCAGAGACATAGCATATTTGACAATAGTATGATGCAGAGACATAGCATATTATTCCATTAAGAATCAAGCAATCAGATGCTAAGGGATTAAATTTACCATCAGCTGGGAAAAAAACACTATGTTCATCCTATGTTCATTCTTTTATGTTCCTTTATGTTTGTTATAGCTAGTCGATTGTGTTGATGAAAGCATATCTGCGTTATGCTTTTCGTGTTTGTAATATTTCGTTTCTTGTTTCGAATAATTGCAAAGTGGGTGGTTTCAGAGATTAATATGAATACATTTGTGGTTACCGTACATGTTTTATATATTTACATGATAGTTATAATGGAAGCTCTCGTGTTATACCCATTTATCATAAACAGCACAATTTTTTTTTTTGTCAAGTATTATGATAGTCTATTAGACAGGGTTGGAGCAAACAGGCTGTATATTTCCACACATTTACTGATTGGCTCTACTCACTCAAATGCTAGATACATCAACTCGATTACTACAGGGGCAAAGAGGGAAGGGTGGTGGTGGGATGGAATGGAGAGGCATAGGAGTTAAGTGATGTTGAGTGGGAGGAAGGGTGCCGGGTGACAGCTGATATAGATGCATGGATACGATTCATTCGTGGCCACTCCCTCGGGAATCACGGCGTCTGGCAATAGATGGATATATAGATAGATAGACAGATAGATAGATGGATGGATAGATATACCCAGCTCTGTTTTTAGCTATGGGAGGTTGTGGGGGGGGAGGGGGGGGGGGGGACTTCTAGACTCATCATGATGCATAGAGTATAGAAATATGGAAGTTAAGGGATTTTTTATGCAAAAGTCAAAGTTGTCTATAGCGATATTCTTTGGTTTATATCATAAGAAATATAAGGAAGGTACACTCTGAGCCTCGAGGCCTTAACTGTTCGAAGCTGTCCCGAACTGAATCGAATCTTCCTGTTATTGCTTTACCTAGTATTTGCATTTCGTTGTTTCATTTAAGCAGTTCTAGGATTCAGAAAGGGTCATAATGTACAATCATGAGCATAAATACTGCATTCATCAACCAGATAATGTTCGCTCCTTCTTCTCCTAAGGTATTGCTACACTTTTTGTTCAAACACAATTATTTATTTATTTAATATAGCTACTGTCAGACGATTTTATTCAGCTTAGTATAAACCTCTCGTGATGAAGGAGTTGACGTTGTCTGGTTGATGTCGCAGTATTTATGCTCATAACTGTACAATCAATTTTATAGAGATAAATTCAATGCATGTCATAGTATCATCCATTAGTGGGAAATATGTAACAACAGGATTTGAACTGTTGGTAATTAGAGAAGAGTGGACATAGAAAAAAAAGGAAATTAATTCCAGAAAGGAGTGGCCAGAGGGACGAAACATTTCTGAAACAACTTTACTGCTTCTCTCTCTCTCTCTCTCTCTCATTCGATTCGATTCAGTTCGGGACAGCTTCGAACAGTTAAGGCCTCGAGGCTCAGAGTGTACAGACCATGTGACAATTAAATGAGGAAACTATAATAACGCATCTGAATAATGCCAACCTGACTTATAAACACAAATATGAATGTAACCAGACGACGATGCTGTTGTTTCAGTGGAATAATGGCTCTTTGAGCAGTATGTATCGCCTTACTAGTGGTTGTCCCCTCACAGGATGGGGGGCGCTGCTCAATAAACTCGCCCCTCGGGGCAAAATCAAAATCAATCTCTCTCTCTCTCTCTCTCTCTCTCTCTCCTGCTTTAATGTTCTTGTATTAAACCAAGTAGTATCTAGTAGGGACTGCAAAGTCTGTGTTGTCTGAGTATCTATGTAACTCTCTTTCTCGTTTGAGAGAGAAAGAGTAAATTGTTTAAGCCCTTCTCTGGCATTCGAGGTCCGCAGTCTACCTTCCAACCCGTTACTGTTAAACGTTTTTATGTGTGTACTTTTCCTCCATTACAACCCCCAATAACTCGTAACTGTGTGTATATAGCCAGTTACTGCTTTATTACCATCGTATTTTGAACAGAGGGCTATAATCTGAACTGTTGGCTTCATTGACCCTTACAGCAGTTTACTTCTGGCTAACCACAGATAATTATATGCAGTGTTTTAATGATCTCGAGCAGTCAGATGGGTAAAAAGGACCTCAATTAACCCTTGAAGTCCCATAGCTTCTTCCTGATCTGAATACAATGGTCTAATGAAAGCCACAATAGTGTGTATAAGTGCCAACCTTGAAGACTGAAAGGCATACCTCTATCCGTCATTAAGGGGTAGGGGGTATTTTTTTGGTCTACTTATTTAGACATTTATTTTTGAATCATTTAGTTTCCTCGCTAGAACTCCATCAAGCTTAAGTATGCTCCCACTAGAACCCCCTTCACGATAAATTTGTACATTTTTCGGTAGAAAAAATATCCCGACCGAAAGCCGATTTTTTCTAAAATTACAAGCTCACTATCGCTCGCCAGGAAAAAAATCAGACACCTAAATGGCACCTATAAGGTCCTAATATTGACACCTAAATGGCACCTATAAGGTCATAATAGTGACACCTAAATGGCACCTATAAGGTCCTAATATTGACACCTAAATGGCACCTATAAGGTCCTAATATTGACACCTAAATGGCACCTATAAGGTCCTAATATTGACACCTAAATGGCACCTATAAGGTCCTAATATTGACAAAGAAGTGAAGTGAAATGTCTTAAAATCGCCAAACTAAAGGGCTGAATGTCTTAAAATCTCAAACTTTTGGGGTTACTCATGCGGGAGAAGGGGGACCAGAAAAATCCCCCTCCCCCCCTTTAAGAGTTATAATGGTGTTGGTGTTTGGTTAGGCACCCTTTATCCTTCTTTTTACAAATGTCTACACATTTGTACACCTTTCTTCCTTTCTACACATTTCTTCCTTTCTACACATTTCTTCCTTTCTACACATTTCTATACCTGTCTACCTTTCTACACCTTTCTACCTTTATATACCCTTCTACCTTTCTACACCTGTCTACCTTTCTATACCTTTCTACCTTTCTACACCTGTCTACCTTTCTATACCTTCCTACACCTTTCTATACCTTTCTACACCTGTCTACCTTTCTATACCTTTCTACACCTGTCTACCTTTCTATACCTTCCTACACCTTTCTAAACCTTTCTACACCTGTCTACCTTTCTACCCTACTATACCTTCCTACACCCTTCTATACCTGTCTTACCTTTCTACACCTATCTACTTTTCTATACCTTTCTACACCTGTCCTACCTTTCTATACCTTCCTAACCTTTCTACACCTGTCTACCTTTCTACACTGTCTACCTTTCTACCGTACT